>VMBQ01003853.1:0-75373 GCA_007657795.1 Dreissena rostriformis
GAGTAATTGCTACTCGACCCAACGGTTGCTGGCAAAAGGGACTGTAAGTAGTTTGGAACATTGCTAGAGTTCATATTGTACATTAATATTAATCAGTTTCAATCGAAGGTATCCATGGACACACAATTGCTTAGGTAGAAAACAATGCAAGTAATATTTAAAGTATTATTTCTAAATATTGAAGTAGTTGCGGACTTGTATATTATTTGTTTAACTTGGGACGTGTTCTGCCATTTATAACGTATTCAACGTGGAAACATATCGTTTAGGGGTGTTGTTTGTAAATCGATCAATTAGAACTGTTAACATTTTGTAAGAAGGGAAACCACTGCGAGTTAAAGTTCTAAATGAAACATCATTGGTTTCCCTTGATCGAAAGAATAGGTGATACCATATGATCTTGTCAAATGCCGAGAATAGTCTATTGGGCGAACATGAGTCATACATTTTGGACCACTCGCTTGTTTTTTGCCGCTTTTGACTAGTGGTTTAAAATTTGAACATATCTTCCTATGTAAGTGTATATAAAACATTTCACACCATCGAACGGGTATGGCCAATTTTGTCCACAGGGCATATTTTGAGCAAATTTACTAGAGGACCACTATCTGAAGTTATATAGCAAATAGTATACATATGGGCTCTGTCCTTATTTAGTATAACATGTGTGAGTTTTTTTTGCTTATAAAGAAGTTTACATTACAAATGTTACTCCATGGCGTTGGCCAGTTTTGACCTAAGTGACATAATTTGAACAATCTTTATAGAGGAGCACTAGATGATGATGCTTACAAATATGAAAGCATTGGGCTATGCGGTTTCAGACAAAAAGAATTAAAAAACCGACATTATATATAGCAGTAAAACTGGTGACCTCTGGAGCGAGGTAATTTTTGACACCTGGGACATTATTATAAAAAACTGTGAAGACCTCTAGAGGATACTACGTGCCAACTATGAAAGCTTTGTAAAGTACGGTTATTCTTACGAGTGTCCTTGGATTTGCTAAATAATAAGGAATAATCTGTCTCGTAGCGGCCACTTAACGATCACGTATTTTACAACCTAACTCAAGTTAAGTAAATTGGTTCAGAAAAGGATAACAATACTTTTAAAACAGCGATGTTACTCAAACTTCAGCGAACATTAAACGTCAATTTCATGCCGTTAATTAAGTTTCTGTATTATTCCTCAAAAAGTTTGAAATCTCTTTCGGTGGTAAATCTTATCCATTGAGTAATTAAAATGTAATGGAATAGAATCATTATTCTCTTGTATTGCGTTTTCATTTGAATGTCGATGCTTTGAGTTTAATGTTTGTTTTAACACGTGTGTGTTTAATGATTAATTCTGAGCTGAGTGGGAGGTAAGGCAAGCCATCAACAAGTTTAAACTCGCACTTCTTTGCATTCACCGTTCTAAGGCGGTGATTCCTGATCAATTGATATTTTTATGATTAATGTCGGATTGTCTTGAATGTTTAGAAAAGTGCTCATTCGCCTTAAATATACAAATAGCGAACACGAAGTCATCTCTTAATTATGTTTCTGGATACGTCACGAATGTTTTTACACTTAAAGGCCCAGTCTCACTATCACATTTTGCGATGCCGGTGGAGCCCCGGTGCGTGATCCGGGGTCTACCGGGATGAACCGGGGCTCCGCCGAGGCTCCACCGGGGACGTCCGGGATGAACCGGGGACAACCGGGGCTCCACCGGCAAACTATTAAAATGTTTAATACCTCCGGGATGAACCGGGGCTCCACCGGCTTGTTATGTCACCGGGGCTCTGCCGGGACGCCACCGGCTTTCACCGGGGCTCCACCGGGACGCTACCGGCCTCGACCGGGACTCCACCGGGACGCTACCGACCGGGACTCGACCGGGGAACTTCCGGCTACGACCGGGACTCACCGGGGCGTCACCGGGATAAACCGTAGCTCTACCGGGGCTGACCGGGACTCTGTCGGGATGTAAACCGGGGCAGTACCGGGGCAGCACCGGGAATATATGTGACCGCGCTAAAAAAAATAACCATCGATCATCCCGGAAGTCGCCGGTCGACCGGTTCTATCAAACGGGATGAACCGGGGCTACACCGGCAATACTGAGACTTGGGCTTAAAGTTATTTCGCGCACTCATTAACGTGTTTGCATACTTATATATCAATAGCAAGGAACGAAATGGTCTTCACAAACACCAATGTACATTAAGTTGGAAATATATTCCAATACAATTTATTGTCGATTTGTATTTGCATTTGCAACAATTTCTGTATTGTCTTATCTTCTGTAACTCAACCCGTACATGCAGTGATGACGTTATTTCGACATGGACATCATCGGCTTTAGTTAATTCAAAGTTCTTCCTCAAATTTGACTGAAATATCGGGGAAACTAAGTTATCGATAAACATGACGATACGCATATGATTAAATTTCAGAAACATTGAACATCCGATTATACATTGGTTTTTCTTTCCAAATTGATACATGTTTTAATTATGAAATTAACTTAGTTATATTAAAGTATACTATTTGATAATTCGTAAACAGTCTATTCCTAAATCAGTTTTAGACATGTACATACTGTGCAACGTTATACCAAAACATTAACTATTCGTATTACAATAACTTTTGTTATGTATAAACTGAAGCCATAAACTCGTATTTCTGATCGAAATTATCATGTACCTACACTGTTCCTAACGTATCATGCATGCTAGCGATACGAATAAGCGAATACGTGTACTAATACAAGTTTTGAAGATGGATAGCCGTGTCCTAAACAATTCGAGGCTCGATGTAAATTGATGATCGACAAAACCAAATATACCTTAAGCCACTATCAAAAATAAAAGACAACGACGTTGAGAAAATACACACGTGCGACAGTTTATTAGATTTGATCAACAACATTATTTATCTGTAAAGATGCCTATATATTGGTATATACATAAACAAAATATATTTTATAACAGATGCATACTGAGTGATTAATGTAAAACATGATAGACATACCTATATACTGGTACACGAAATTAAAATATACATTATATTTTCTAACAGATGCATACTAAGATATTTATTTAAACCTGATAAACATACCTATACATTGGTGCACGAAAGCAAACTATACAATATAACAGATGCATTATAAGAAATTCCTGTAAAATATTACAAATAAAACTATATATGGGTACACGAAAGCAAACTATACAATATAACAGCAGCATACTAAAGTAATTCATATAAAACATTAAAGGAGCTGGTAATCCCAAAAAGTTTTTTTTTCCTGTCTGACATGCCAGTTTAATACAATCATTTTTGAATTAAGGAACTTAAATTGGAGCAAACAATAAAAATTACTATCGCAAATAGTTCCCTGATTATATATACAAATGCCTCACATATTATTTTAATAAAGCTATAACATAAAAGGAGTTTAATGCCAATATACATGTTTGCGATGTTCTGGTCTAAAATACAAAGTATAAGTACACGACTTCCTAAACACTGTAACATATTTTTTTTTAAACGCAACAACTTCAAACGTAATATTAACACACACAAATACAAGAAATGCAAACAACTTGAACACGATATGTCTCTTTTTTATAGATAGCGATGGAAATGTGAAGTTGCGGTAGTTATCGCCGAGCTTGACGCGTTGAAAATTATTCTGAAGAATCCCGGGAAATTGAAAAGTGAAATGCACCTGCTTAAACGCGATCTTTCCAAAATCGTTCCACACTGGCCGTTTGTATACAAAGTAATGCATCACAACAATAGTATATTGTGATACAATCTACACTAATGTTTATGAATTGTTCACGACATTTTCTTAATTTCTATTATTGAAAACAAACGCAATATTGTTTTGTTTTTGTTGATACCGTCATTGATGAGGTGAATATACGCTGTAGAAAGATATGCGGAATATATATAAATATAGTTATCTTTCATGATTTTTGCAAGATAGATTAAGCTTGATACGATCGTTTTGGAATCGCAATAAAATAGTGTATATCCTAATTTGTTGTCGAATAATCTACAGTCAGTTATACAGATGGGCGATTGTGATTTAATGCTTACACCTGCATACTCTCGGCTGTGTTTTATTCACCCTTTAACTTTAACGTAATGATCAATCTGGCAATGATAGGACGATACAATATCAAATTATTTGTATCATGTTTGCATCAACATCAAGATTCTCATGTCCAATACTTGTAAAACAAACATTGTTTATCCCGATCATAGGGATTTCATCGTCATCAAAAGAGCAATTAGATACATAAATTTCTCCTTTATATACCAAACGCTTTCTTGCATACAGAGTTGAATCCCCAAATGCAAGGATAATTACACACATCATAAGGAGCAAACGACCAATTTATGACTACGCACGTCCGGTCAACGCCCGATAGTGGTTCCAAATAACACCTTATCGTCATACTGACAGTTTCGTTTGTGTACATGTTCTGCAACTATGAACGCATGGCCAGAGATACACGCTGTTGTCCATGCTCAAGATGTTTAAATAACTGCTTGCGATCAGTACAACTAATAAATATATCATTGTCCATACTCCTGTCGTCATCCGTTGTCATTGTCAGCAATTTTGCTCCGGCTGATGAACAAGTATTCTGTAAAAATACATTAGCAAAATGTTCTTAAGCACCACGAACTAACCAGTCCCGTAATGGTATATATATATATATAATGATTTCTTTAAAAAATCTTGAACAACGAGTCCAAAATTACCTGGTGGCGTCCTTAGTCAATGGACAATATGTTCGTAGCAATGATTTTGGCCTTACTTGCGTAATATAAATATACCGACCGAATATATAACCTACCTGTTGTTCGCGGTTGAGTCCAACTGTCTGTCATCGACGGAACAATCTGCCATCGACGTGACGCGTAATACGGTGTGATTAATACAGTTAACGACAACCGTTGACTAGGCGGATGACATGAAAGCTAGTGTAAAACAAGAAAGTCAGAGACGAATCGCGGACTATTCATGTTTTATTTCTTTACTTAAGGTCATAGGGGTTTTCATTACAATTAATCGACTAATTTTTTATAAACATGTTACACACACAAAAAAAAAATCAAATCAACATAAAAACATGTAATTCTAATCCGACAAGAAACTCATGGAAAGCAGTGACGTCATGAACAATTGGCGATGACGTCATAACGCCGAATGCTTTACGGGCAGTTGTGCACGTTGGCGATCCAGTCGCATCTTTGCAGGGTTGTGCTGAAGTAGGTACCGGACTGGCAGGGCTCGGGGTAGGAGACCTCGGAGGAGCATCGGTAGAACTTGGTGCAGTCAACGGGATCCTTGTATAAGCCGTCCTGTTTTCCCTTGCAGAACTCCGTCGGGTTATTCGCTAGAAAACAGAACCGACTAATGTGATATGTGCTACTGTATAATATGCTTTTCAGTAGAATATATATAATGTTTTTGGTTAAAGAAGTTGCACAATTCAAGATTTTGTATTTTTCACTGAGTGAACATGTACGAAAAATCGCAATATTTTTCCATAAAATACATACGGAATATTACGCTAGTCAATTGTTCCAAGAGTTTGTATCAGTCGAGTGGCTTGTGTGATGACGTATCACACGAGAGGCGGAGCCTCGAGTGTGATACGAAATAGTGCAAGCCACGAGACTGATACAAACACTTGGAACAATTGACTAGCGTAATATTCCTTTTATTATATACAACAACTAACGAAAACAGTTATCAATTGTATTTTTTTGCTTTAACAAAACTGACAAAACAATGACTAAAATGTGACGTCATTAAATGTGACGTCATTAAAATGTGACGTCATTAAATGNTATCACATGCTATACCTGGTTTTCAATGTAATACAGACATTACGTATTTTTTTATATTACACATGTGTAATACAACATTTTTAAGCGTTTTCATTGGCTATAGAATCAATTACTAACCAATCGCATGGCTTTATTTTGGTGAAATGACGTCGTCAACATGAAATGACGTCACGATAGGAACTTTTAGATCTATCAGCATTTGTTTGGTCAATTAAGATGTATATATATATAGTATTATATTTACGTACCTATCATGATATATTACTTACAGTAACTTTGATTTTGTTTGGTATATAATGAAGATAACCATCAAAATCAAATTTTACTAAAATCGCTTGAAATCCAAATTTGTTATAGTTCATAAGTTTATTTATATTGTATACCCAAATCTTAACAAAATACAATTGACGGTACTTAATTCGATAATAATGTCTTTTTGAAAAGTCACTTATGTGAGTTTTACTGTTGAACAAGTAAAGCCCAATAATGACTAAATACTATAGTTATTATTATTATGTTATTTAATACAGTGGACATGTATAATATCAACAATGAACCGGATGTCAACTACAATTAAATACATTCCGAATTTCATTACTTGATAACACCAATTCATTAACATAATTCTCTGCTGGGAAAAGTAGAAAAATCGCCAATAAAAAAAAATAATGCATATGCATCGAATGCATTTTACAAAAATTAGATAAACTAAATATATTAGTATTAAAAATGAACTGTTCGTTATTATGTTTGCCTCGTCGGCTGTCGTGAAATTTCGCACTAGCAAGTAGCATGCATTCCCATGTTTCCGCCAACCGGCTGCGCATTCTGAAACTATTGCCCGCACTTTTTAACTCAGGTCCACCGAAAAACAACCTAATGCATATAAGGAAGGGCAATATTTCTAAGAAAGTAAAATATATTAACTTGACTAAATCTGAACACATGTTATTATGCTCATGTTTGACAGAAATAAGCACATATTAAAACTCTTCAGTCGACACTTGATACGATGGATCGAACGTAAACGCACTAGATTTATATCAGAGTCATTAAACGATTTCGCTTATAAAAAAAACTAAACGGTTTATAATTACCAAATCTTAATTGTTTAACCGACCTAACTGTGTTTATATTATATATTTGTCTCGTTAAAAGTGTCCTTTCGAAATGAATATCACATCGTGTGTGTTTTTTAATATTGTGGGACTGGCGCTCTAAAATTACTGAAAACGATATTGGACAACATGCAGAAACAAATAAAACATGTTTAAACATGTTGAAACATAAATAATGTTTCTTAATAATCGTTAAGTACGCGATGATTTACTTAAATCAAAATCCAATTAGTGTTCATATGAACTGTCTTCTCATAACGTATCAGTACTGCCCTTACGTTTTAAAATAATATGTGTCAAATAAATATCCTTGCTTTTTTGACAATACATATTTTAAAGAACAATTTCTACGTATTTTATGTGCAAAAAAAAACAAACATCAACACTGCAACCTCTAAAATTGAATGTTTTATCACGACATACGTAAAACATGTTGTTGTGGGTATGTGTAACTAATCATACATATCTTACTTAATACATCGACTGGGATCCCGATGTGCTACAACATCGAATGAGGATTACAATTATTCAATATAGTTTACCAGGGACACATGCTGGTTTTGGTGCCCATATCCCATTTCGACATTTACTAATGTCACTTCCGTTTTGTATTGTAAACCCTTTGTTACAAACCACCTGCTTCCGATTTCCCTCTCTGTTCATGTTACCAAGTACGATTCCGTTAGCCACAGTGACAAATTCATCGCACTCTGTAAACAGAGGATAAATTGTATCAACTGTTTGAAAATTAAATAATGTTGTATTTTATCTCGCTGGAAATGTGGGTTTTAAATCTGGTAATGTCTTATACTTTTGCTAACCATTGATAAAAAATCTAACGGTTAAAAAAATAGTTCGAGTTAATGAACCAAATATCTAGGTAAAGGTGTAGCGAAGTGTATCAATTTATATTTAAAAGAAAAACTTTAAAATGTCTATACAGTATAATATTTAACTTGTACCTTTAAGTTCCTCCAGGTCAACATCAGCAAAGTTCATTCCTGTAAGATTGTATTTGTATATTACGGCACAATCGCCCCGGCAGCTTTGTCTTTTCTCCCATGAAATCATAGAGTTGTAAAGGCTGCANCGCAGCACACTTGCGTAGGCTGACGTCATTTCCTTGTAGAAACACGTGCCCCAAGTTATCCGTCTGACATTGTTCAAATTTTACTACATCCGTTAAAGATGTGGCTTCACTTGCACGATATCGGTTCGTTACCAGTAGGAGGATGAGTATTATGATCCTCATGTCTGAGATACTGTTCAGCATCTAAACCTGTAAAATTATACAATTTACAGGGATATTTTTAAATTGGTCGAACAAAACAAAACAAAACGTTCACCGGAATATGCTGGAAATATGCAAAGAAGCAACGAAGGACATATTATACACATTTATTCGTTGTTTGATATAAAGCATTATTGATATTGATAAGAGGAAGAACGACCTAAATGGGTAGTGGACACACCTTTTTACTAAATCTATGTACGTGTCAAACCTAATATACCACTTATTTTAATATTGTGAAAATAGAATGTTTGCATCTTTGTCTATGTATGATCGATGTCTTAAATGTGCAACATAGAATCGCATAAATTATAGCGCAAACATACTGAACGGAAACAGTGGAATAGCATGGTGTATATTTTCAAGTTAAATAGTGTATAGTTAAATACATGTATATCAAGCTCTTAACATGTCGACCAAACTTGATATGGACTTGAACGAGTATTCAAACACGATTAATGTAAGATGTTTCAAAAGAACTTTATGTTAAGCGAATGCTTTCGTCTGGATAAAGTTATATTTCTATTATTTTTGTATTCGTTTAACCTATGAATCTAAAAAAAACATGATATAACTACTAATAATGAGAAGAATAGCAAAATCGGTGATAGAAAAACTATCCTGGTTTCTAAACTATCACAATACAGCAATATCATTTTGTCGTGAGACTTTCTCTATCTATAATTCTCGATATTTCATTGTGTCAAAACTTTAATACGATATGTAAATATTAAATATGAACGGACTAATTTCAAATATTAGCACCGCGTCTATTTTGTTTTCATGTGCACTTTGTTTTTAAATAGCCTTTAATAAAACAGAGTGAGTCGAAACCGACTTGAACAGTTGGTGAGTTGACACGCATCGGTTCTTGCTTAACTTGTACTAAATCAGCTCTTTGAAACATTTAATCGGTGATATATTTGGTCGCTTTTAAGCATATATTTCTTATATTGATATTAGGACTAGCAAATATTTAAGAACTAAAAGAGACTTGTTTATGGCATCATGTGAAATGTTAAAGTTATCAATCGTATTTTCTTATTGTGATGTTGCAATTATGTCGATAAATATGCCAACATATAATTTCATACACGTCTTCTTGTACGCTTTTATGTACATGCAGATTGTTTATTTTAAATATTTGTATGTTTCAAAACTTAAATGGTGAAACTCTCCGACTGTATTATACAGTCGTATTATATATTCATAATCGGAAATCTCAATTATAAGCACGGAGCAAATTTATCGGATGAAAATATTATAGTGCATTATCAAAAAGACTTTAAGGTTATGATCTATAGCTTACAAAAGGTAAAACGTTTGCTTTTACTCACGAAGTCAATTATTCATGTATGTATTGTCATCCCAAAAACATCGAATTGACTTATCATTTCATAGTATAATTTTGAAAGAAAAAGCAATTCCTTGCTTTGAACCATATAAGTAAAAGCATCAGTCCTTCAGATTTAAAACAAAAAGTTCACAAATTCTCCAAAAAAAAGAAATAACTGTGTGTTATGGTGGTAATAACCAAGTTCTTAGAGTTCCGATGCGTAGGAATTATTCAACTAGAACAATAGCCCGAGAAGTTTTATAACATGCATCGGAAGGAAATCCGTTGACGATACCCTCAATAACCAACACTGAGGCGTATATTATTTCGTTTCTATCTCAAAAAATACAATTTGCCTTAATTAATATATACGAACGATTTGAACGTATACTCCACGCTGTTTCCTCTCAAAAAATAATACAATTATGCGTTTCAGTGACTTCAACACGCCAAAATAGTTCATAATGACATCGGCTTCATCCGAAAAAATTGATTGCAGAATCAAAGTGACGTCATATGTAGTGTTCATTGCAGTTAAAATACTAAGCTTATACAAGCAAATTAAAAGCCAAATTAACAAACAAAAAAAATGGAAAAACAAATGAAATATTAATGTGGTTGTTTAACGTATAAAATGCAGACATTATGGGTGTGTCAAAGGTCTGATATACGCGTTTTAGCGTTAAACTAAATAATTCTTTGAATTTCCGGACCTGCTGTCACCATTTTAGGCTCCGCCCATGATTTTTAATACAGAATAACCAACACGTGTGTTACTTCTTTGTATATCGAAAACGAGTCGCTAGCCCGTGGTATAATACCATATAAAATCAACATTTAACATTACTGTTCTTTTGATAATCATTCATTTTTTTTTTTAAATATTAAAAATAAATCGACCATAAATGTGACAGAAAAAAGCTGCTTTTTTGAAAATTTAAAACCGACTGCTGATATCATATAACAGATGGTTAAATTGAAATACCTGACTTTGCTTTCTTACAAAACGGCAATTCAAAATGCACATAATTAAAAATAGATATGTTGTGCATCCAAATAACAAATAAAAGAAAATCCAACTTACGTATGAGATAACCTCCGTTTATTCCAAATATGATAACTATTTTACCATATCGCTTTGTATGTAGTACGAAACGCGCTCTATTACAAAATGCTATCGCAGACAACAAACCAGTATCGAATATTGAAACTATTGACAACTTACTACGAGCGAATGTGCCCAGTGAAAACGCTATGTTTTAAATGTCGAGATGTAAGGTCACGTGACAACCATGCCAATGCCAAACACGCTTATGATTCAGATAATGCATTCGTTGACAATACCATTGAGTCATGGACGTGTTTTTTCATACATAATCACATTTTATAATAGTATTGCTTAGCGTTTGAAAACATGTATCGTCTCTGCTTTCATTTTCATTTTTATCTTTACTTTGCCTTTCGTTTAAAATTATTACCTTCACTCATTAACTAGCGTTGAAGACATTTTTTGTTTATTACTATATTCATAATGAAAGTAGGGTGCTTTCCACAGAAGGGTGATACTGCTTAAATACATGTATGATCTTGTCCTTGTTACAATGTTCAGGACTGTGTCACACAAATGGACACTTCTGTCGAATTTCTCTTGAATAAGCTGACCATAAGAATGTAATATCATGTTATTATGGTCGTTAAAGCAGGGTTCATAACTGGAGATAGGTTACACTCATTCTTACATACATTGAATAATTCAAATGTGTATGAAGTATAACCATGTCATGTGAATAGTATCACGTCATAGTTATAAGTATGTTCTCTACCGTCTTAACATTATTGATAGCGTTGTCTTAAGAGAGGGTTTCGAAACCATTTTCGGACATTTTGACTCATTTGAAGTGTATCGATAACTGTTATCTAGTGCAAAATAAAAATAAATGTATTTGTTTAATGCTCACGTCTTTTTTACTCTAAATATTACCCTTAAGCCGTATTCATAAAAAAAAACGGTTCCGATTTGCGACGACGTATTTTTTTCAATACCGAGGGAATATTATACGACCTTTGTGTTCGTTGGGTTGTATAGCACGAGTTAATTGTGGGATGTGGTCCTCATCTAGCCCGAGGGGCGAATTAAAAGCGTTGGCACAGGGTCAATCAGCGCGATAAAACACATCGAAACACTACAGTTTTATAATATAACATTTATAATATTTCTTCCTACGATAAAATAAATCAAACATACTATTGAAAACCACGATATAAATCGATCTTTAAGTGCGGCACGTATGCATATTATGTCTTCAAGGGATTTTCACAGATTTTGGAATGTTTTGAAGGTTGTCACTAAATGCTTTACCCTTAAAGTAAAAGGCTAACACTTCAACCACTCGGCCCTCCGTGCTCATACGTGAGTGAGTGGTGTATTTTATATATTATATAAGCAATCCTCGTAATGTCACAAAATATAACGATAACATCAGAACTCTCATAATTATTCAATCGTTTCGCGTTTGTAACGCTTTAAAATTGTCATGTTTTTAAATCATAAAAAGATGCATATAATGGATATTGCAGAGCATGGTAAGCATATAATGGATATTGCAGAGCATGGTTAATGTTCAGTATCACTGTTTCCTCGCAAATAGCATAACTACAAAGAAAATTTGCAAATCTCAAACAATTTTGATTTCAATTCTGACAATTTACTAAAACGTGAAAAGGTCCCTATAATGATAAAAAAGATCACCGTGCTAAGTATTGAATATAAATAAATCTGTATCCCACATGCATGGGTCACAAATAGGGTTTCTTCATTAAATACAACACACTGATGATGGTCATAATATTATAGTTAAAAGTATTCCACAAACATGTTACGTTGTTGATTTTTGTTTGTATGAGCATTGTTTCTTACATAGAAAGTGGTAAACGAGGGTATGTTTCAAATACGACGGTAATTCAGTACGGTAAAACTATAAAACATGATATGGAAGGTAATAGCTTTGCACTTTTTATCCATATGTTTGAGGTTTGAAGCCCTGAATAAGCACTACTTCGTTTCATTTTTATAATTTGTTAAGATATAGAGAATAATAGGTTAGTGTTGATTATAGATCAGATTTATCATGCGAGGCTTAGAAAACAAAAAGCACGAGCTTTGGAGAGTGCTTTTTCGTTTTCGTTTCGAGCATCATAAACCTGATCTATAATCAACACAAACCTATTATTCTATTTATCCCACTTTTTATTCAGTAAACCTTTTTATTTTAACAAAATAAGTTAAACTGGATAATTTCGCTGGATTTATGACGTCATTTTGTCGTGCCGTGGTTTATAGTAGAAATTTTATCAACGGGGCTTTTATCAACCGAATTCGCTGTAAAAGTGGGATAAAATCATAACACGGTCCCTTCGCGTTTTATTGCAGCGAATTGATTTTCATGTCATAACATAATAGTTTAATGACAAGCCCATGTTTACCATGGTTTTAAAACGTTTTAATGACCCGTTGAATGGTCGTTTAGTGCAAACAGTTGACAATTCCAGAGCGTTCCGGCAAAGGCTTCGTTGTTGCTTTGTTCCCACGTACAAGCGTTTTCATAAATTATTCATACACTTCATATTTTCAATAGATTCGACTTTACGGAACAAATTAGTTTTACAATACAACACGGTGTTGCATGGCATTAATCCACGCGTATGTATAATACAATTCTTTCAATAAACCGGTATATGTAAATATGCACTTATGCTGAATAAATAGTTTGAATTAATAACTGCTGATATCAGACAAATATTTTCATATTTATAGCCCTGCATGAACTGAGATGTTTTTGGAGTGTGATGTAGGGACATTTTTTATGTGCTAAATAAAATACAGTGTTTGAAACACTGTATTGTGTACATGTATTTGCATTATGACATTTATTCCAATTCTACAGATATTATTTATATTACACTTACTGCAAATCTAGGTCATCTAGCATTTTTGGTCATCTAGCAAAACTTCTTTCTGAACATTTAAATGGTGGGTCAGGTTTGCATTTCTCTTACTTTTTTTAAACAGAACACTTATATACACGAAAAGATATAGTTGATAATACAATTTTAATTTTAATTACGCCTTATAAAGTTACAATTCTGCTTCCAATGAAAAGTAGAAAATGGAAAAGATTCTTAAACTGGCTCTCTTGTATAGCTATTTCGGTTTGTAAATTCGTGACCCTAAACATTTAAATGATTATATCTGGACCAAATTTTATATTAAGTCGCCCTTTATATGCTTTAAAGTGACGTGCGTTTTTTTTCAAGTGTGTCAGTAAATGCCTTAAAATGCTAGATTTTAAACACGGAACTGTAGAGCTCCATTATAATAACAAGAATATAATTTAAGAAAGGAACAACATAATTATAAAGTGTTTACATTTTATACTTGATATAAGTAATCCACGTGGTGTTAAAAAATATGTTTCAATGATTTTATTCGATTGGTAATATATGTATATACAATCAATGTTCAAAGATATGTTCACGCTAGGTGTTAACAACAGTAATTTGACGTTCACTTGCAGTAATTGTAGTCGGTTATGACAATTAAGTTTGTTCTAGAATTATGATGATCGCTTTAGGCTTAACTGTTTTGAAATGTAACCAACACAAAGCAAATAATACTATGAATGTTTTGTTTTAAATTTTTAAATATTCATTTCCACTTATTATCGTCAGACTACATTATAAACAATTATTGAGCACGCTCAATGGATTCGTTTGCCTCTATTTCAATAAACACCGTTAATGGCAGCTTGAATTATTCAGCATTGTAATTAAGCCTTCGCCGGCCTTCATGCAAAAGAGCGTTGTATAATAACATAGCGTTCGAAACACAAACAATTAATATTTGACAATAAAAGTGTTTAGTATAATTGTTAGTTTCCATGTACTGTAGTAATGCAGATTGATCGCCTTTCTTGGAAGTGTGACTTCGGCAATCGCAAACTCGTCTGCTAAAAAAAAATATACAAAATTGTGGTTGGAATATTTGGCGCAATATGGCCTATGTGACTTATACGCGTGTGCATATTCATTATAAGAATGCATTATTTGATTGTAGTTAGAATAATTTCCTCTTTCAATAACTATTTGAATAAATAGCATGCGCTTATAATTACTATATCACCATTATTTGTATTCATAAATGTTCACAGTTAAATACTAACAGTGGCGAATATGCGGCAATTACGGAATCCGGAAAGTGCCATCAATAATCTCGCCTTTCTTTCATCAAGGGCGACACACGAAGCACGAAGCGATACACGATATTTTGCGTGATACTAAATACAAATACAAATACAAAAACACTTATATAGCGCAAAAACTATAAATATTCTATTGCGCGTCACAAAACGTCCTAAATACACATATTCAGATATCATCTAGTGAGCTTGCAGGTTACAGGAATGTATCTCAGTGTTATGGAATCGCTCAAATAGGTAGGTTTTGAGTTTGCTCTTAAATGCTGTTTCCGAGTCAGCCGATTTCAAATGTCCGGGAAGCACATTCCACCATTTCGGTCCTACAACTGCTAGTGACCTGTCGGCGATCTTTGTTCTATGTCTTGGCACACGGAACTGAATGCCTCCTGATGATCGCAATCGGTAGCTTCCGTGTGCATGTGTGAAAATCGATCGGAGGTAAATAGGCGCAGTGCCCTTCCCGACCCGGAAAACAATGACGAGCACTTTGAACATTATTCTTGCCTGCACGAGAAGCCAATGTAATCGTTTTAGCAAGTCGGAACTACGTTCTTCATATGATGCGCAGGTTACTAACCTGGCAGCATTGTTTTGAATTCTTTGTAATTTGTTCAGCTGATATGCCGGAATGTCAGCAAAGAGTCCATTACAGAGATCAAGATGAGAGTGAATAAGACCATGAACAAGAATTTCAGTGGATTTTTGTGTCATATGTTTCCGGATACACTTCAAGTTTCTAAACTGGCTATAGGCGACTTGGCATTTCTTTCGATTGTGCAGATAAAAATTTAAGGTACTTGACATTTACACCCCAAGGTCGCGAACAATGTCCACACACTTCACTTCACAACCACCAACAATCACACTAGTAATGTTCAGCTTTTCTAATTGTTGTTTTGTCCCATAAGCTATAATTTATGTTTTTGCATTGTTCATTTTGAGCTTGTTTTTAGTCATCCAGTTAATGATATTTTCAAGACAGTTACTCAGTTGGTTAATGATGTCAGATTCACTTTTTTGATTTCCAGCTTTTATTTTAAAGGCAACTTTATGGTCATCAGCATAACCGTAAAGGTCAGCTGTACAACCCTGTTAAGCCCAGCGATATACATTGTGAAGATAACCGGGCCGGCACAAGAGCCCTGCGGGACGCCACAATGTAGTGGCAATGTGTCAGACGAAGCATTGCTAATCTTGACCATCATGGTTCTGTCAGTAAGGTAGGATTCAATCCACCTGAGTCCAGTGTTGGTAATGCCAAAGTCATCTTGCATCAGCTGAAGAGCTGAAGGAATGTATATCGTGTCAAATGCAGCGCTAAGGTCAATCATCACTACAAGTGTCACGAGATTCAGATCCACCGATTCAAGAATATCACCATACATCTTCAGCATTGCTGTCTCAACTCCGTGATATCTCATGTAAGCACTTTGATACTGGGATAGAAGATTGTGGATTTCGACATGATTAGTTATGTGTGACAATGCTGCCTTCTCGAGTACTTTGGAAAGAAAAGGGAGATGGGATACAGGGCGATAACTCTGGGGTTCTAATGGAAGACCTTTCTTCTTCAAAAGAGGCTTTATGAGAGAACCCTTCCACTCCTTTGGAAATGAGCCAGATGTGAGTGATATATTTACAATGTCATTAACAATAGGTATGAAGAGTTTTAAGTTATCTTTAAATTTTTGAGTAAGAATAACATCTAGTTCACATGTTGTAGATTTAGAGTTCATTATCAGTTTAGAGACTTCATTCTCTGAAATTGGCCGAAAATCACCGAACGTTGCAGGTGGCAATCTTGAATCAGATGACTAAATGTTTGGGGAATCATGGTGAACAGAGATTTTATCAAGAGTGTTCCGCAAATTGGCAATCTTATCTGCGAAGAAGTGGAGAAAATCATTGGCCAATGTGGTATCATCAGTGCGAGGAGGCAACTGATTTTCCGTGGATCGGCCCAATAAGGTTGAAGTAACCCTGTACAGTTGTTTCACCTTACCTTCTGCACCACTGACCACATCTTTGCGGCAGCGAGCGCAGAAGTGCAGCTATCTCTGACACCTTTGTAAACAGCCTTCATTATTCCAGATTTATCGTTCAGATAAAGGTGTTCAATCTTTCGTTTGTAGTGCTTAGGCATTCTAAGATATGGTGAAGACCAAGGAACAGTTGGTCTACTGATGATATTCTTCGACACAACAGGGGCATGTTTGTCTATGATCTGCGTTGTTTTGTCTGAGAATGATACAACCAGGTCATCAACACTATAAGAATTAGCTGAGAGATTGCTCAACTGTGCAAGATCATGCTGTAGTGCATCTTTATCCACAGCTTTCCAATTACGGTAGCTCACGGACTTTCGAGATAATGGAGGTCGAAGCTGTTCAATAAGGCAGCTCACAAAGCAGTGGTCAGATATGTTATAATCAGCCAGAGGCTCTGTCACACTGGTATGTTTATCACCATACTCAAAGCGACACACGATATTTTGCGCGATACACGAAGCGACACACGATATGTTGCGCGATACACGATATTTTGCGCGATACACGAAGCGACACGCGATATTTACCACGATATATCGCATTTTGGGCTACCTACACAAGGGCAATAGTTCGTGGTACATTCTCGCGCGTCGCTTCGTGTATCGCGCAAAATATCGTGTATCGCTTCGTGTGTCGTGTGTCGCCCTTGATGAAAGAAGGGCGAGATTATAGATGGCACTATCCGGATTCCGTAGGCAATAGCCAGTAAGCGAATATAACTATGCACTGATAGTGGTAAATAGACGAGAATGTGCCATTGCAGAGTGGTAATGCACCTGACTTACAAACATTGTGTATTCATTCAAAGCATTACAACATTTGAAGTGTGAATGCACATGTTTGTAACATGGTCGCAACATGATTCTTACGTGAAATTAACCTTTAATAATAAGCCGTATAAAATCGCAAATAAACAACACATTTAACAGTATGATTCATCGTTGAACGAATTTAGCATATTACGCGTTATATTCCCTTGAAAAATGTTTGTAAATTGCATGTTATCGATCTTTTTTCTCTGTAATAATAATAACACAGTCACATGGGCAGGTGTCTGCTTTAATCCACAATGTCATGTTCTTGATGTCTTGCCTGTCTCGAATAGCACAGCCACTTAGGGGATGTGGCAGTAGTCGTTCATCCACGATGCCATGTTATTTATGCCCCCATGTATGAAATGGCCCAGTCACCTTGGCTGGTATCCACATACACCCACGATGCCATGTGTTCTATATCTTGCCTTTCCAGTACAGTAACCGTGGCTGGATTCCACAAACACCCACGATGTCATGTGTTCTATATCTTGCCTTTCTAGTGCAGTAACCGTGGCTGGAATCCACAAACACCCACGATGTCATGTTTTCTATATATTGCATTTCTAATACAAAAGCAGTGGTCGTATGGTAGGTCGCTGCTTAGGGATCGAGAGGTCCCGGGTTCGAATCCCGCCCTGACCACTGGAATTTTCTTGAGCAAGAATTTTATCCCATATCTGCTCCTCTCCCCCAGGTGCATAAATGGGTACCTGTGAGGGAAATAAGCCAATGTGCCGTGGCTGCATACTGCGCCAAGATGTTAACGGACGACTTATGACCCAGTGATCAGGGAAAAATGTAAAGCTGCTCTGAACGCACATCTCGAGTATGAAAAAGGGCGCTATATAAATGTGGTATAAAAAATAAAATTAAAATAAAAAATACAGTTACCGTGGCGAGTATTCACAAATACCCACGATATCATGTTCTCGATTTTGTCTTCATTTTCAATGAAATGAATGGATACCAATCAACATGTTGTGGCCATCATATTAATATATATAACTTTGACCAGAAAGATATTCTCTGTGAAACATGTAGTATAAGATAAGGTATAAGACGATTTCAGAGGTTATTGCGTTATACTTTAGATACTTTGAGCAACATTTCTTGCCATTGTACTATGCATTATTTTAATTTCAGTGATGTTTTGAGCTCTTTTATTTCCGATTCATTGAATTGCATTCGTTTACTGACTGAAATACACTAGTAAATCATCGACTAGCGCATTTCGTGGAAATTTATGCGTTTTGCCTCGGTCGAAAACACAATTGTTTCATTAATTATACATAAGGCGCCACTTGTTTAATGGATCGGTATTGACTAAAATATCATGTGAACCTGTTATACAAGATTGTGTTTCGTTCCTATTGGGACACATTATGTTTCACACACGAGTATTTCATTTCGATTGTTTTCAATTATGCGTTCAATATTATATTCATTTCCCCATTTCGCTGTGAGACTGATGACTGTGAGATGCATACATAATGACATATTTTGTTCGCTCTTCGGGAAATATGTAGAATTATTCCTATTCTGACATCAAAACAAACCTTTTAATATGATATTAGGCATGCATGTGATCAAAATTACAACGCAAAATGGCATCCTCGGTTCACGTGCTTTGTGAATATTCCATCATTTTCATTGCCGCTGTGTTTTGTCACGGTATCTTGTATACGTGATCAGATTCTCAGAGCGAATGAAGGATCATAGTGTTTGTAATGGTATTCATGCCCATATTTAATAGTAGTTTTATTCATTTAATGTTTGATTATGGGATTATGTTCAAACAGGCCTTTTTATTTATGTAGTGTTATCCGTCAGCATCTTTAACTTTTCAGCATTACAATCGAATTGACATCAGTATGCCCAGCCCTTTGAGTGATAATTAACAATCAAAATACGCTGTGTAATAATATTGAAGACTCAATAATAATAGTTTTTTTTTATGACTTCATAATTTTGGTTATCGCAAACGGTATTTTCATTTCGTTATAAGTTTTATAGTGGTTAGTAGCTATATAAAACCTTTTTTCATGAGTTGTGGACCATAAACGATGAAATAAAACGCCATCTGATACGGAAATCAACACGCCTAGTTGTATTGGAATTTCAATTCGCGGGGCATGCTTACGCGTCGCAAGTTCAACGTCAGAATGAATATAAAGAATGTCGTTCACCTGTGATAGGAAAACAGTGCTTAACTGTTTGCATCGTTGTCGCTAAGAACACAACAAAGTGATCAGTCGTTCGACGAATTTAAGCCCAAAATATTTGGAGCGAGCGAACGAAGTGAAAATAAACGGTACTAGTATTCCGATATAATCATAGGCGAGCTAAAACAGCAGAATAAAAATACATAAACTGTTTATATAAATAAAAATGTCTGCGATACATATGCAATGGTTAATATATTTCCACAAATTTACGCTAAATGAAATCACTGGCGTAGTGTTTGTCCTTGAAGATTGTCAGCTATAATTAAAAGGTTTTAAGGTTCGGCAAATTCGACGAAAATCTTATCACTATGCTGAGGTCTACAAGTTTTTTTTCTTTCAAGATTAAATGTGTATTTATTGCAAAATTTGCCACATTTTCACGTTTAATACCAAAATGATTATGACAACAAATATTCTTTTTAAGATAATATAGAAAATACATGTGTTGCGATTACATGAGCAATAATGCTGCATTTCAAATATTTCTTCTAAAGATTAAAAGTATTTGTTACTTTTGCGCAGTGATGCGTTCGTTATAGCTTGCAGTGCGGTGTGTTGGCGTTTTACTATGACGTTTTGAAACTTCGATGGGCGAATGAATTGTTGAAGTTGTATGCATAGTAAATTATTAATATTTTGATAATTGGTTTCACATTAAGCCCAATCCCCTGGGTTGCGAGATAATTTGCTGAAATGTAAAATGTTTTATTCACCACATTTCCAGCATGATCCTTTTTTATTTTTCTATTTACAAAAAAAACAACAACAACAGAATCATCCGCGGTCGTTATACGAACCAATAAACAACACACAGGAACACGGTAAAGCTTCAACCATTATGTATTCATGTTTAGTCGAAATAAATCCTGAATTTTGTTTAAGGTGGCAATGTGCAAAATGGGCCATTTAAAATCGGTACTTTTAACGATACACTCTTCAAATGAGCATTCAATATGAATGCCTAATCGCAGTCTGTTTCAGGTACTCGCTGATCGTGAAATTAAAACCACTAAAAGTGCCAATCATACTCGTTAAACAGGATAAAATTATTTAATAATTCATATTGTGTTTTAAAACTATCAACCATTACCATCCTCTAATGTTCCCCCTGATCAGATATCTGACACTGCCGGGATGGTACCTATATTAGTTATTCCTTTTATCACAGACTTATGAATATTTATTTTATTAAAAGGTCTCTAGACCTGTTCTGAAACACTGACAAGTCCACACATATTGATCAGTCGTTCAACGGATTTTGCCCCCCCCCCACCCCAATTTAAATCGAGTTGATTCACAAACTCGTTTGCGTCAGTCGATACTAATTACTTGGAACTATTTTAGTAGCTAGTACCATATGTTATATAGTTTGCTTCGCTTTCATATATTTTTTATAAAATTAAATAAATCGCACAAACACGTCACTTTTGTTTATTCAAAAAGTACTAAACATGTTTCGGCCATAGCCTTCATCAGTAGTATATATTTTTTATAGAATACTGTTATTTACGGCGTATTCAATACCGAACCTCACGTTTGTTTACCATAAACAGTGTGTAGCAAGGAATACCACTGTGCTGAAGTCTTTATAACGAACGTAAGGTTGGTGCTCTCCCATAATAAAAAAATCCTGTATAGATATTACCATCGCAACTTGGTGCACTGAGTTACGGACGCCCCTTGTTTGTGAAAACACATGATCAAACTGTATACTTCCTTTCTAACCAAACCATTAACATGGTGAGATAAAAGAACACGTCACTGAAACAACAACATAATTGCTTTACAATTTCCTAATCTGGTCGTTCAGTTTTACCAAGTATTCCGCTAAAGACTTAATAAGTAACGCCTGAACATGTCATCCGATTTAAAGAAAACTAAGAATTCGCTTTATGTTTGTGTCGTCATATGTATATATGCGATAGGATATTCGCTCCAATAACTTACAACTTGACTTTCCATGAACAATCGTTATCTTTCTGAATTATCATTTTGCATTGCTTATTTATTTTGGACAAAACACCATTTAGTTACTAGTAATTAGGTAGGAGTGCGGGGGCACACTCCGGGTCTTCACATAATGTAGCCTCTGGCTCGGAAAGGACCTTATAAACTTCGAAATACAAACACCAGTCCCGTTAATTATCATAACTTTTTTATTAACCGGTTACTGAGTAACGATTTACGATGGAGCAAATAACAGAAACTTATTGGGAAAATAGATTTGCATACGTCACAATGATATCGAGATAATTGAACAGGCCGATGAAAACATCGTGTTATCTCCCCATTGTCTTAGTCTGAGTCACACATTTTCATATCTTGATACCTATTTGATATCAAGATACAGAAAACATGCATATGGCAGATGCATTGTTATAAAGGTTAACCGGTTAATGAAAAAAAATAAAAAGTTCCGAAATGTGCCAGTTTGCTATAAATAACACAGTTTGAATTCAATATTCTTTCGAAAAGTATTGTGCTTAGGTGGTTCATTTATGCGAAAATGGGTCTTATGTCATACGCTGCCAGCGTAGCTATAGCATAGTCTTCGCATCTTGCAGTCTGATCAGGAGATACGTTATGAGACCACGAAACCTTGCTTGATATTATATAGGAAGGCGTAGCTCCTGACCAGACTGCGCAATTGCTATGCTGGACGAAACGCCATAAAACCAATTTTCGCATGACGCAGCTCTAAAAGTGTGATTTGAATGTGGCGAAAGAAAACTGCGTGTAAATCAATTATTAACATACCATATAGTTCGAAGGTTAAGAAATTAACTCATAATAAGCCATGTGAGGACACATAATTATGATGTGATCTCCCGTAGACAAATTATTATCTACGAACACTATTGTGTGGTCTGAATATAACGTGCACTTAATAAGACACATTTCCTGTGGTGGATATGCGACTAACAATTGGGGAAAAGAAACACGAATTAAACTTTTTTTTTAATTATATTTTTTTTAACGTTTTTTGTTCAAACTAATTTCAAACTCAGAATATTCACCGAAAATATGTTTTAACGATATTTCATGTTGCTCGTGGTTTGACTGTTGATGGAATTTGTAAATCATGTCAGTTTATTTGTTAAAATTGATTACAAATACCAACGTCACAGTGGAGACGTCTTTATATCAAATATATGAAGCTTAAATAAGGAACTATTCCCTTTTCCTTTTTCAAATAAGAAATAAGGAACTAGGAGAAAGGAACCAACGTTCTACATGTTATAACACAGTATTTTCCCTTACTTTAAAAATTCAGTGTACAGTCAGCTCCCTTTGTTAGACATTGGGCATTGACAATTTAGTAAACAAGTACGCATGGGTTGAGATTGAATTGTGTTTTTGCCAAGACGTAAGTAAAATTGTCTATTTATTAGTTGCTTACGAATCATAAAAAACGCACTAGTAATATATGTATATTATAATATTTTATTGAACTTATTTCAGTTTCTCATTCATCACCATTCTTACAGTAATTTGTAATGAACAAATCGGATTAATGATTTCACAGGTACTTGAAAATATTTTTTTTGTCCTTATATATATAATAAAAGAATTATATAAATATATATATATATATAAGGACCAAAAAAAATATTTTCAAGTACCTTTGAATGAATTGGTAACATTTCGGTTAAAAAAAACGGTACCGAATCGGGTAAATAAATCAGAAATAAATCGACATGTGAATCTGAAATGAATCATCCAACTAAATGGGTTATAAATTAGCAAACGATATATCGCTTCAATTGAACACAATTGGTATTACCACAGGAGTTTGAAATTCTATCCATAAAGCTAATCTAATGGCAAAATAATACAAAAATAGACCCCTATATAGTATATAGAGAAATACTATATAGGATATAGGATAGAATTTCAAACTCCTGTGGTATTACTATTAGTCCATATAAACGGACTCCCAGAGCCTTTGATAATTTTTGCTATGGCGGCTCTGGGAGTTCATATGCACCCCTTCATAAACATGGGTGCAGTTCAGCGCACGGAATCCGTGCGCTTCACTAAAAAGACGTCGTTCGAGACAAATTGAGGAAAATAATGAATAAACTTCATAAACATGTTAAATTTACCTGAATGGCAACCTACGGACGTTATCCTGTGCATGCACCCTAAAAAACACGACGATGTTTCAACACACTATTCTTGTTGACATTTTTATTTTTTGAAATTTGAAACAGTGTATTTTGTGACGAATATTTGCAACCGCATCAACTTAGGCTGCATCACATAACCTGATGTGCAAAATATTGGTGTACTGCGACCTAAACGACAACGACAATTTTAAGTCGTCAACAAAATAACAGTTTCCAATATGGTGGATAGAGCGTACGAAAGAAGAACGAAGTCAAAAAAAAGCAATTATTTCTTGCTTTAATTGTACCATTTGGATGAGATTGTGGTTTAGACAGGTAAACTGTGATAAGTTCTTGCAGCTTCAGTGTTCCTTAACCCTTGCATTGTTGATTAAATTTTGCACCCATGTTTATGAAGGGGTGCATATGGACTCCCAGAGCCGTCATAGCAAAAATTANAGAGTAAGTAAAAAATCCCCCCAAAAGGGAAACGCCGCAAAAATTCCCCCTGCTATGGGTAGCGACCCGCTTCCCCTAAAGTGGATTGAGGGCCCTGGGCTCTGGAAGTTCATTTATATGGACTAGTATTACTATTAGTTAGTATTGCAGAACACATTTATATATAATGTTGATTTATTATATAATTGATTATGAAGTCTGTTAATGTTTGGTGTATTAGCAGTTGTTGTGCTATGCATATGCATGGGGACCTTTACGATTTTAACAAATGAGACCGAGCTTGTATGATATCATGGTTGCTTTTAAATGTATTCATGACATGATGAATTTCTTTTCGCGTCATATTTTTGTCACAAAGTTTTTAAACAATCTTTCATTTCATGTTTCTTTATTAATAATAATTTACGTGTAATATTTTGACAGTTTTATTCACAGACGAGCTTGAATCAATACAGAAAAATGTGCAAGTCTTCGCATACGTAGCAGAAGGAAGGAAGTCTTTAAATGGCTTCCAAGAACACTATACTTCTTTTGGAGCCATTCTACACTGGGTCACACCGGCAGCTGATGGACTTACTGCACGCAGAGATCCCTGGATGCAGCCTGGTTACCATGACTGGGAAGAAATGGCACTGGAGAGCTCGAACGGGTGCGCTGTACCTCAGCCAGACGATTCCAAGAACACACTGCTTCAGGTAAACAAATTATATTTAATATTTTTTCACAATCTAGCTTATTCTGTGGTTAAGAATTCATTTAAAAAAGAATATGTTGTTTTAATCTTAGCTCGAACAATTAACTTAAACACATATTCATGATGTTTTTCACATTTAAATTGAGTAAGATGTGGTTGAGCTTTATGCCGTGCCAACATTTGCCTGACACTCATTTGTATGCATGATTTGTATAGTAATAAGTTTATTGTATTAAGGTGCCGGAATGTGTTACTTATGAATGCATTCATTTTAGTACTTTAATCAGAATAAAAAAAGAAATAGTAGTACATCACCAACTTAATGTTATTTTGTCATTTATCTTACTAATCATATCAAATAACAACAATTCAAAGGTAAAAAGTATGCTAATAGAGTTCTCCAGAATCAGTTAAATATTGGCAAGTATAAGTAAACTTCTTGTATACATTGGAAGAAGTTGCAAGATAATACTTTGAATATCACTTGAATTAATATTTCGTGTTGCTGTGTTTAAGGACGTTATTCGCCAGCTCCGTGTTGAACCTGGCCGAGTTGATTGCCCTGCGCCCTGATCTTTCACCCCTGAAAAAGGTCCTGTACTTTCACGAGAACCAGCTCACGTATCCTGTACAGACTCACAAACAGCGACCAGAGAGGGACTTCCAGTATGGTTATAACCAAATCATGTCATGGTGAGAATCGGGTAACTTGACCACATGGTTATTTTGGCACCTAGTCTCTTTGGGACTTATATATTATATAGCCAGTATTTCTTGCATTAACTTCAGAGCTAACAGTTAGACACTTCAGCACTTATGCTATTTCGTAGTTATTGTGCATTTCCTTACACAACTCATTGTATTTTTATTAAGATAATAAAATTATAGGGCGACACTTAAGTATACTGAAATTTTTATGTGTAGATTGAATGAACACTATGAAGTACTTATTCACCAAATTCAAAATGACAACCAAAGTGGTACAGTTGAGTGAGTAATACACTTTTGTTACAAACAAACCATGTGACGAGCTGACTACATATCGAGAATTGCATTTTCCCTTTGATCTTTAAGTAGTTACCAACAAAAGCATTTATATGATATGGATGATACATCAATGTTATTTTTATGCCCCCTTTTAAAAAAAAGGGGGTATATTGTTTTTGGCCTGTCTGTCTGTCTGTCTGTCTGTCTGTCTGTCTGTCTGTCTGTCTGTCTGTCTGTCTGTCTGTCTGTCATTCTATCTGTCTGTCCAAAACTTTAACCAATATTAAAGTTTTGTCATAACTTTTGCAATATTGAAGATAGCAACTTCATATTCGCCATGCATGTGTGTCTCGTGGAGCTGCACAAATTTGAGTGGTGAAAGGTCAAGGTCATCCTTCAAGGTCAAAGGTAAAAAAAAAAGCAAAAAAAAGCGGCGCATTGTTTCTGACAAACACATCTCTTGTTCATTTAGTTGCTTGTATGGAGCCTAATACCAGTAAAAAAATGGCTTCATGTATGGACATTATCATTCAACAATTTTCATTGTTCCATCTCAATTCAGGTAATGCTATATTATTTTCAGTTTAGTTGCGAATCATGTGCTTTTCAACTCTGAGTACAACATGACGTCATTCTTAGCCAACATCAAGTCATTCTTTAAGCTTATGCCAGACCATCATCCGTCAGGCCTTGCCGACCAGATATCGCCCAAGTGCCGCGTTTTAAACTACCCCATAGTTTTTCCGGAAACAGTGCCTGAAGTAAATAACATTGAAAGTGCTACAGAGGACTCTAATAGTGAGAAAATATGTGCCAGTCAAAATAACGAAGATTGTGAAAAAAATGTGCACATAAGTGGGACAAAACGGTTAAAGAGAGATGATTCGCCATTGCATGTAGTTTGGCCCCATAGATGGTAAGTCTAGTGTAAAGGAAGAAGATGTGTAAGTATTTGTTCTATCGCTGTTTGTGAAATTAGTGTCTTACATAAAACAATGCAATGCTTGACTCACAAACATCACCTTGGAAAAAGCAAACATTGGTTCATTTTCAGTCTCTGAACCTGTCAAGTTAAATACAGTTTCTCATTTTGCAAATATTAATCATTTTGTAATTAAGTGTGTCCATTTTTTTTAAACAGTACAACATACTAATTAATCAATGGAACAGTGATAACTCTTACTTGAATAAACTTCTTCATGAAACTCCACATCATTTTATAACAATTTCTGCTTGCCTATCTTTGTTGCACATACCGGTTTCCGGCATTGTAAGGTGTCAAATTCTCGTTTCTTTACTTGCCGGTATGTCGTCCACTTAGATTGTCTTTATTTCCCGTCTTAGTGTGTGTTCCATGCTGCAATTTTCAGGGAGCATGACAAGAACCCCGAGTCATTTTTCCAGGTGATGTTGCAGCTTCAGGCGACCGGATGTGACTTCCGGTTGTCAGTCATCGGTGACCAGTATTTGGAAGTCCCATGTGGGTCTTGTAGTCTGGCCAGGCAGTATTTGGGCGACAATTTAATTTGACCATTAAAGATTTGGAGTTTTGTAAATATAAAACTGCATTATTTGAGGACCTGTTGTAAATCATTGTTTTCACATTTAGTAGTGTTAGAAGCACTTAATTAAAGTAGGGGTGATAAGAAATCCAAAGTCGTATAGATTTTATTTTAAATACATAATGCCTCTCATAAGGCTTGATTAGGAATAAAAATGTCAGTTTTGGTTGTCATACATAAACAGAAAGAGATTGAAATAATTGATCAACTGATGCTATTATGCTCCCCACCCCTCTTCGAAGAGATGAGGGTAAACTGCTTTTTTTCTCTGTAAGTCAGTCGGTTTTTTGAAGGGCATACTAACAACGCGTTTGCCTACAATTTGTCAAGTTAGCATTCTGGTTTCTAATCTCGTTTAACAATTGCACATATTGATGACTTGTCAGCTTGTTGGGGGACATAAATGTTTTAAAAGTATCATTTGTAAAGACAAATATTGTAGAACGATGCAAACACAACATGTGACCCTTGTGACCCTGAATGAAATATATCATTATTCATTTATTTTTATAAACCATCGTTATGTTATCAAATGTACACAGATCAAGGCATTTGTTTTTGACAGCCATTTTCGAAGAAGCCCGTTTACAGCTGAAAGATAAGATACGTCACTGGGGTTACCAGAAGACCCGCGGGGAGTACTTCCGGGTACTGCAAGAGGCGGATGTGGTCGTGTCCACAGCCAATCATGAATTCTTCGGCGTTGCCATGTAAGTGACCAGTTTAGTTGAATCCAACTTACATTTCCGCTCTCTTAAAGACCTGACTTAGAAACTAATTATTGAAGGTAAATATTAATAATTACCTGTAGTTTTTTTGTCAATGATGTCATTTAATAGTCACATCATACTCATGGTTTTTTAGAATTATTGTTGTAATGTGCGCTCACTAAGGTATAGCGTTTTACCCGATGAATGCAATTATTATTCGGGCGATGTTATTCAAACATATTTATTGAGATTCTGATAAGAATCGTAAGATAATATTTTAACATATTGTTCATGTGAATGGGAGTCTTTAGCTTTGTAGCTCTACAATACAGAGAGCATTTAGAATTGGTGTATTTTAATGTATAAGAGCAGCGCTCTGGGAAAACTGGGCTTAATGCAGGTGTGCAAAGTGTCATCCAAGATTAGCCTGTGTGGTCCGCACATGGTAATCTGGGATGACTCTTTGGACTAGACTGGCTATTCGTTTAAAAGAAACTTCCTTTAAATGAACAATTCCATACAAGTGGAAAGTGTCGTCCCAGATTAGCCTTCAACTTTTACCAGTAATTATCCATTATCCATTAATTAACTATTTATAATAATTTTCCTCTTATGCTAGTTAAATCACACTATTCATGTCAACGATAATTACCATTATCTTTACTGGTTCTTAAATTAAACAACATAGGACACTGATATTTATCAGATAACTATATGCTTAATTGTTGGTGTATATCATGTCCATGATTTTAAAGTTAATGAAGCAAAGTGTGTAACGATATAACGGTAATATATATATGTATTTAAATATACGTTCAACATTGTTGTGATTTCATCTTTTTGGATAATAATTATTTGTTAATCGGTAATGTCATTCAAGGTTGGAAGCAGTACACTGCGGTTGCTACCCTTTGGTTCCTAACAGACTCGTGTATCCAGAAATATTTCCAGGTAGGAATGGTAGTATTACGTTCACATCATTAGGTGAATGAAAAGTAACTTAAGAGTTCAAAACTGTTTCTAAAACACAATGGCCACTGATCCATGAACATGGCATTTAGGGAAACATCAGTAAATTAAAATTTTCTGAAAACAACAATTGTAACAAAATATTTTTAGGAATTCACCCCCACCCAGTCACCACCCAACTAACAAACTTATTGACAAAGCATCTACAACTCACATAAATCTGACAACAAATATTAGTTAAAATCCCATTTCTGTCCAAGATAATTCATTCATAGCAATATCAGACAATTATGCAACTCACTAACAGTGACCACCGTGTTATACACTGGTTAGTTAATTTAATCTTAATACTGTTTTACACCAGTTAGTTAAGTTAATCTTAACACGTGTTACAATAAACACTCTAATTCACTCGTATTGTTGTGCTTCAGTTTTTATACTAACACACAAACATTGAAAAGATAAAGTATGCTTTGAATTGTGTGAATTTTGATAATGTAACAAGGTCATCTTATATGCAATAATCTTTTGCTGGCTTCAGAGGAGAACATTTACAATACGGACAACCAGTTGTTCAAAAGACTTAGAGATTACTGCAAGAACCCGAACATGCTGAGGCGAAAAGAAATTAAGGTACGAACAAAATACATCTCAATGTAACACAGTATTGAGCTATGTTTAATATGTCTGCCACAACAATTCTTTTTGCAGCTTAACTTATTGAAATGTAAACAGAAATATTGTGGCGTCATGTTGTTTAGTAATAGACCTGTGTGGCGAAAAGAAATTAAGGTACAACCAAAATACATCCCAGTATAGAGCTCTGTTTAATATGTCTGCCACAACAATGATTTTTGCAGCTATACTAATTGAAGTGTTAACAGAAATAATGTGGCGTCATGTTGTTCAGTAAAATGTCTGTGTGGGAGAGAATGGCCTTGTTACGTTTGTTATTTCGTGGAAGTGATATTTAAAAACAGACCTTGTTCCACTGTATTATGAAATAAGGAACAGATTTCATGGTTGCTTAATTATTAACAGGACTCAGACAACCATACATGTATAGTCAATGTATCTTCTTTCAAATAATATAACTGAAATGTACAATTTTTAACAGATGAATACAGACAGGTATAGTTGGGCCTCTCTCCGGGCTCAGTTTCTAGAGATTCTGGAACATCCAGGCATTCCTGCAGCAACAGCCAATATCATCAGCAAAGGACATTTGGCAGAAAATGTGGATCCCAATGTCGGCTTAACATGAAAATTGAATGGATTTTACTATGTGTGCTGTGTAAATAAATATTTGACATGAAGTGTTTATCTCTTTATTAAAACCTAGTTATTTCTGAATTTTTCTGTTAATTAAAATCATTGTAAACTATAAAAGAATAGAAACCGTAACTTATCATCAAATTTGAGTGATTACTTACATGATTATAACATATACACAGTATACAAAATAAGTTATTTCACACAAAAAGACGCTTGACATGTTGAATTGAATACTTAATTGTTGGTTGTGACCAGATGGTATGGCACGCTATGTGATGAAATTACTTTTGTAGTAATGTCGTCTATTGTTGTTAAGGAGACATTGTGCCATACTATCTCTGTCACCGCAAACAAATAAGTATTCAATACCACTTTATTATATTGTTCTTTGTTCTTAGTTAAGCTGACGAGTGTGAACCTCACATAATTTCGAAAATTACTCAAAATCAATTAAAAAAACAACAACAACATATTTCATATAACTACATGTAAAGTGTGAAAAGAGCAAACGCTCTCATTTTCATAGACTCCTTGAGAAATAATCGGCTGTGCAATCACTTTTTTAACTTTTAAACTATTTTTTTATTACTACTTTTATTGTGCTTGTTTGTGTTCAATTTTGTAAGTGTTTTTCCCGTGTACCACTATCATCTTTAAATACAATTTAGGTTCATTAAATATGTGTCGTCTTAACTGTTTCATTTCTACATGGCTGGATAAAATAATGTCTGTCCTCAGGTATTAGACGACAGTTTTGCAATCATATCTTATAATCATAATTATGGTTTATTTTGAACATAATATTATAACAACTAAATGTTTTATTTTTTATTTTTGTACTAACACTGTCTTATATTTTACAACTTAAAAATAGCGAAAAAAGGGGGAAAAAATACTATTCCCCACCTTCAAATCTTTGTTTACTGATTGGCTCGTGATACTATAATGATTTCTCTGAGCTTTTTCATATATTTTGAAAATTGATAATTAAAATGACATCGCGTCTAAACAAATACGAAAACATCCAAATTAATACAGCATCGCAAAAGGCAAACACACTCGTTAATTCAATCTTAACCTTTATGTTGACATTTTAACGATCTGAAAAGAGTCTCACTCCCCCTATATTACATTCATTCATCGATTGAAACTAGGATCTGCAACCTGTTCATATGCGCGCTCAGTCTGTATGGGAAATTGTCGCGGTGAATAGTTTGTTTTATTTATTCGTGTGTACAAATGTCTAATCAGTTTATAAAAATTAAATCGCTTGTGATAACATGCTCTCAATATGCACTCAGTCGTTCAAATGGAGGTGATTAATCGAACAAATAAAACATAAGATAGAGAAGTATGCGTCTGTATACATCTAGCCGTTGACAGGCGCGAGAAGGGCAAACATTTAAAGAGACTTGTTCATACATTTCTGTGTGTACTTCGTTGTTCAAGCCATATATATAAGCCTATAATAAGCCCGTATGTTGTTCAACTTAAGATATATTTTGCTGTTATTGTCGATAATTGGCTGTTATTTTCTAAATTAACACAATTCTGATACCTTTAAGTCTTTTCTCCGAAAGTGCTTGTATCCAATATAACTTAGATTGTATTATTACGGAGTAGCCGAACACAAAAACAATGCCTCAACAGTTCTTGAATTATGAATATATAACGTATGGATATATCAGAGCAAAATAAGTTCAACACAGCTGCTTTAAACAAAAAGTGACATGAAAGCGGGACATGCCGTCCCCGATCTGCACATAATTAACACGTCAACAAAACATTACACGAACAGATTCTTAGACGCTATCCCAAGCACATTTAAGCATCTGTTCAGATTTGGCCGTTTGAAACATGATAAATTCAAACCGCCGCAATAATAATCTTGTATGCAACTTTGTTTCGCTTCCTTTATAAAAAAATAATATTATCCCTTCCAAGCGTTTCGTATCATAGAAATAAACTTACGTCTTTTCTTACGACGAAAGGTTTTCAGACAATTCAACATTAAATGTCAAATTTTGACATACTATAATTCCATGGACAGATTCTTCACGGTGTAAAGGCTTGGTACACTGTTTGTTCGTGGAAAACGTTTTTTAATAGTAAATCATTTGGCTTCGTCACTTTATATTGTGTAATTTCAGTGCGGCGAATGCTTCTTTTATGGGATTTCCTTTCCGTGAAAATATCGCTTTAATAAAATAGATAACTTCAAAAAGAACTTGCGGATGAATATTTGAGAATGTATTAATATGTAAATAGAAATCTGCTTAAACGTCGGCATGTTGTTTGTTAACCCTTTCCGATTATTTTAAACCAGTGTATGACAAGGTCGTGGATGTTATATGCATACAAAAACGGATATAATGTATTGTTAAATCGGATGGTAAAATTGTAATGATGCAACTTACAAGACCGATATGAACTATGTCATATTTTCTTCAATTATGTTGCGACAAAAAACAACCACATACCGATAATTGCTATTAGCAGTCAATAAGCATTCTTGTATATTGTGGTGCGGTATTAATATATACTTTTTGATTAAAAAGTGTCTTATATTCATTGATCTTCTAAAAGCCTCATCGGTTCCTATCTGATGGCGGATGGTTACGATGGAAGCAGCATATGGAGACTCGAACACGGGCAAATTCGTCTTTCCAACATGTTTGTATACTACAACCATTTAATTATATTTGTTTGTAATATTGTTACGGGTAAAACGATATACTTAAAATTAAGGAGAATTATTAAGCAAGAAATGACAAGGATCTTTCTTTTCGTTATAAAGCTGGACAGGACTCGTGAATCACAATTATTATTCATTATTTTCCTTTTCAAACATGAATGCATTCAATATGAATCAAATATTCGAAAACAGAAATGTTTCACACTTTTCAATAGTTATGCGAAAGTAAATCCGAGTCCTTCATAAACTGCGGTTGTATGGTGAAATGAAGCGATCTCATTGCATTTATTTGTTTCAACATCATATATCAGACGGCTTTGCTTTCATTTATCAGCAAACGTTAATAGAACATCATTTTTTTGNGCTGACGAGTGTGAACCTCACATGATTTAAAAAAATACTCAAAATCAATTTAAAAAACGACAACAACATATTTCATATAACTAAGTGTGAAAAGATCAAACGCTCTCATTTTCATAAACTCCTTGTGAAATAATCGGCTGTGCATTCACTGTTATTTCTCCACCGTTCTGCAATATGTTAAGTACAAAAGCCATTCGCGTGTTAAGGCCTTAACAAAACATTGTTTGTTCCCGCTAACTTACCGGACCATATTTTGGTGCCAAACCTACGCCTTTTGTATTGTCTTAGATGGTTTGCTTTTCGTATATAACTGCCATTTTAATGTGAATAATGAATCTCGGTATTTTTTGTATGTCCCCCAGTCTATACTGGGGGACATATTGTTTTTGCTCTGTCTGTTGGTTTTTTGTTGGTTTGTTTGCGTCAAACTTTAACATTGGCCATAACTTTTGCAATATTGAAGATTGCAACTTGATAGTTGGCATGCATGTGTATCTAATGGAGCTGCACATTTTGAGTGGTGAAAGGTCAAGGTCATCCTTCAAGGTCACAGGTCAAATATATGGGGGAACATAGTGTTTTTTAAACTAGTTTTATTACTACTTTTATTGTGCTTGTTTATGTTCACGTTGGTAAGTGTTTTTCCTGTGTACCATTAACGCAATTAAATACAATTTAGGTTCATTAAATATGTGTCGTCTGTTTCATTTCTACATGGCTGGATAAAATAATGTTTGTCGTCAGGTATTAGACGACAGTTTTGCAATCATATCTGATACTCATAATAATGGTTTATTTTTAACATAATATTATAACAACTAAATGTTTCTTTTTTATTTTTGTACTAACATTGTCTTATATTTTACAACTAAAAAATATCGAAAAAAATACAATTCCCCACCTTCACAGATGACCCCTATCGATTTTCAGTACTTTAGGTCAAAGGTCAAGGTCACAGTGACTTGAAACAGTAAAATGGTTTCCGGATGATAACTCACAAACTCCACGAGTCACGCGAGCAATTCTTCTTTAAATTCTTTAAATTGCCAATCACACTCTAACGTATTCACACAATGGCTGCCTTTACAACTGACAGCCCATTCTGGGGGCATGCGTGTTTTACAAACAGCCCTTGTTTTTGTACTAACATTGTCTTATATATTACAACTTAAAAATAGCGAAAAAAGAGAGAACAAATTACCATTCCCCACCTTCACATCTTTGTTCATTGATGGGCTCGTGATAATATCATGATTTCTCTGAGCTTTTTCGTAGAATTTGAAAATTAATAACTAAAATGGCATCGCGTCTAAACAAATACGCAAACATCAAAATTAATACTTCATCGCAAAAGGCAAACACACTAGTTAATTCAATCTTAACCTTTATGTTGACATTTTAACGATCTTAAGAGTCTCACGCCTCCTATATTACATTCATACATCGATTGAAACTTGGGTCAGCAACCTGTTCGTATGCACGATCAGTCTGTATGGGAAATTGTCGCTTTGAATAGTTTATTTTATTTATTCGTGTGCATAAATGTCTAATCAGTTTATAAAAATTAAATCGCTTGTGATAACATGCTCTCAATATGCACTCAGTCGTTCAAATAGAGGTGATTAATCGAACAAATAAAACATAAGATATAGAAATATGCGTCTGTATACATCTAGCCGTTGACAGGATCGAGAAGGGCAAACAGTTTAAGAGACTTGTTCATACATTTATGTGTGTACTTCGTTGTACAAGCCATATAGATTAGCCTATAATAAGCCCGTATGTTGTACAACTTAAGTGATATTTTGCTGTTATTGTCGATAATTTGCGGTTATTTTCTAAATTAACACAATTCTGATACCTTTAAGTCTTTTCTCCGAAAGTGCTTGCATCCAATATAACTTAGTTTGTATTCTTACGGAGTAGCCGAACACAAAAACAATGGCTCAACAGTTCTTGAATTATGAATATATAACGTATGGATATATCAGAGCAAAATTAGTTCAACACAGCTGCTTTAAACAAAAAGTGACATGAAAGCGGGACATGCCGTCCCCGATCTGCACATAATTAACACGTCAACAAAACATTACACGAACAGATTCTTAGACGCTATCACAAGCACATTTAAGCATCTGTTCAGATTTGGCCGTTTGAAACATGATAAATTCAAACCGGCGCAATAATAATCTTTTTTGCAACTTTGTTTCGCTTCCTATATAAAAAAATAATATAATTATATTATCCCTTCCAAGCGTTTCGTATCATAGAAATAAAACTACGTCTTTTCTTACGACGAAAGGTTTTCAGAAAATTCAACATTAAATGTCAAAATTTTGACATACTATAATTCCATGGACAGATTCTTCACGTTGTAAAGGCTTGGTACACTGTTTGTTCCGTGGAAAACGTTTTTTAATAAAGTAAACCATTTGGCTTCGTCACTTTATATTGTGTAATTTAAGTGCGGCGAATGCTTCTTTTATGGAATTTCCTTTCCGTGAAAATATCGCTTTAATAAAATAGATAACTTCAAAAAGAACTTGCGGATGAATATTTGAGAATGTATTAATATGTAAATAGAAATCTGCTTAAACGTCGGCATGTTGTTTGTTAACCCTTTCCGATTATTTTAAACCAGTGTATGACAAGGTCGTGGATGTTATATGCATACAAAAACGGATATAATGTATTGTTAAATCGGATGGTAAAATTGTAATGATGCAACTTACAAGACCGATATGAACTATGTCATATTTTCTTCAATTATGTTGCGACAAAAAACAACCACATACCGATAATTGCTATTAGCAGTCAATAAGCATTCTTGTATATTGTGGTGCGGTATTAATATATACTTTTTGATTAAAAAGTGTCTTATATTCATTGATCTTCTAAAAGCCTCATCGGTTCCTATCTGATGGCGGATGGTTACGATGGAAGCAGCATATGGAGACTCGAACACGGGCAAATTCGTCTTTCCAACATGTTTGTATACTACAACCATTTAATTATATTTGTTTGTAATATTGTTACGGGTAAAACGATATACTTAAAATTAAGGAGAATTATTAAGCAAGAAATGACAAGGATCTTTCTTTTCGTTATAAAGCTGGACAGGACTCGTGAATCACAATTATTATTCATTATTTTCCTTTTCAAACATGAATGCATTCAATATGAATCAAATATTCGAAAACAGAAATGTTTCACACTTTTCAATAGTTATGCGAAAGTAAATCCGAGTCCTTCATAAACTGCGGTTGTATGGTGAAATGAAGCGATCTCATTGCATTTATTTGTTTCAACATCATATATCAGACGGCTTTGCTTTCATTTATCAGCAAACGTTAATAGAACATCATTTTTTTGCTTTCATTTATCAGCAAACGTTAATAGAACATCATTTTTTTGCGTTACGAAAAATGACGACCACAAAAGCTCACCATAATCACGGTATCCTTAGGTGCAAATAAATTATTCTTGTATGTTTGTTTCACTCTGAACACTTATTTGTATAACAATCAAGATGATTTGTTTTTGCATTTCAAAGTATTTCTGTTTTCCCACCTAATTTGCTTAGATTGTATTGTATTGTTGCAATAAAGTGGTGACGAACACGCTTTACAATATAGTGGTGACGAACACGCTTTATAGCGGGTAAAACTATATGCAACTTGTTCTTCTTGAATGCTCTGAGCTTTTATAGGTACATACGTACAGCGACCCGAAGGGTCAATAGCTGGGAGTTGGATTATTGCAACTACATCGATGTTAATAGAGGTATACATGAAACAGCAGCATTAAATCATCGATGTTAATAGAGGTATACATGAAACAGCAGCATATAATCATTCATGTTAATAGAGATATACACGAAACAGAACGCTCGTCATCATTCTTAATGTAGTATCTTAAGCAAGTAATTATTTGATCTCAGAATAGCTGTATACTGTATAGAGAATTCTAAGTTGAATACAGATATGTGTATTTAAACCAGGGAAGTATATCTAATATACTTCCCTGATTTAAACATGCAAAAAAGCAACACAAATGACGTCATTGCTTCGCCTGCTACTTTTATCCCGGAAATGCTGACATTATTCCTTTAATGGGTTCATTTCAACAATGCTCATCCGATGGCGGGATAAAATCAAAGTACTGACAGTACTGGTGTGACGATGCTTTTGAAGAGGATGGATATAAAAGCATCAATTTAAGTTTATCTACATTACCACAGTTGTGTATGTGGGTACGAAAAACAATTTGGGTACGAAAGTTTTGGGTACGAAAAAATTATGCCAAAAAAGAATTGGGTACGAAAAAATATTTGGGTACCAAAAAAATTGGGTACGAACATTTTGGGTACGAAAAAATTATGCCCCAAAACAAATTTGGGTACGAAAAAAAATGTGAGTACCAAAAAAAATTTGGGTACGAAAGAAAAATTGGGTGCGAAAAAAAATTGGGTACGAAAAAAAAATTGGTACGAAAAACAATTTGGGTACGAAAAAAATAATTGGGTACGAAAAAAAATTTGTGTACGAAAATAAATTGGTGGTACGGGGAAGAAGCATCCGTGGGGAACTTGACCCATTTAGCGAAACTGGGAGGCGGGTTACATTCTCGATAAAATCTAAAAATAACTAGAAATAGCGCGGCAGCGGCCGACGCGTATCCCCACGCCGCATAGATGTTATATTATAATGTTATAAATCAGTTAAATTCATATTGGCTTTTTATTGACCTGAAGACAGCCGTATTGGCCTGAGGCCGCAGGCCAAGGGCCAATTCGGCTGTCTGAAGCTCAATAACAAAGCCAATATGAATTCAACTAATTAATGACAATTTTATTAATTAACTTAATAATATTATCTTATTGTTCGTTTATATGAAGTCTCTTCTTAGCAAAAATCCAATTGAGGTAGAAAATGTCGTCCCTGATTAGCCTGTGCGGATTTCACAGGCTAATCTGGGACGACACTTTACGCACATGCATTATGCCCAGTTTTCTCAGAACGCGACACATATCTGCGGAGGAATCAAACTGGCATTATTTAAAGATTCTCATATAAGGCCGAGTTTTTCCTGGTTTCTGATTGGCTGAATCTCGTATTGGCCGACCTTTTCCCGTAGTGGCCGTGTTTTTCCATATTGGCCGCCTTTTTCTCGTATAATGCGAGTTTTGAGCTTTATTGGCGAGGCTCAACTTGTATGGGGCGAACAAATTGAACACATTTTCGTCTAATATTATAAAGTTTATTAATAATAGCAAATATTTGGTTCTTGACATCAAGACAAAAACATGCATTAATTTGTTTTCATTTTCGACAATTGTGACACATAGACCATAACAAGCTTACAGGTAACGTTTATAATTTTTAAAATAAGGCTAGTCCAACTTGTCTGACACAGGCTCTTCCAACTTGTCTGACATAGGCTAGTTTAACTTGTCGGACACAGGCTTGTCTAACTTGTCTGACACAAGCTAGTCCAACTTGTCTGACACAGGCTAGTCCAACTTGTCTGACACAGGCTAGTCCAACTTGTCTGACACAGCCTAGTCCAAGTTGTCTGACACAGGCTATTTTATTTTGTCTGACACAGGCAAGTCTAACTTGTCTGACACAGGCTAGTCTTACTTGTCTGACACAGCCTAATCTAACTTGTCTGACAAAGGCTAGTCCAACTTGTCTGATACAGGCTAGTCCAATTTGTCTGACACAGGCTAGTCCAACATGTCTGACACAGGATAATCAAACTTGTCTGGCACAGGCTAGTCTAACTTGTCTTTCACAGGCTAGTCTAACTTGTCTGACACAGGCTAGTCTAATTTGTCTGACACAGGCTAGTCTAACTTGTCTGACACAGGCTAGTCTAACTTGTCCGACAAAGGCTCGTCCAACTTGTCTGACACATGCTAGTCTAACTTGTCTGACACAGGCTAGTAAAACTTGTCTAACACGGCTAGTCCAACGTGTCAGCGTGGGGATAAATACATTTGGGGTTTTCCCAGCGTCACAGCGTTTGAAGTGCCACCTGGCAGTTTCGTGTCTGGTTCTTGTCCCGAACCTCTCGATAAATTTGAAAGAGGACGGGAACCAAGCTGCCTTTACCTTAATCAAGGATAATCAGAGAGGTATGCCGATTGAGAAAATTTATCTTACTCAATCGGACTCTCTCGGTCTTTTAGGTAGGTCGCCATTGTGAAGAATTGTTTCATGGTATGATAACTTAGACGAGCTGCTGAAGCAGCATCGTCAAAAATGAAATAACTAAGATGGTATAAAAAAAGAGAGAATTTTATTTAATGCACGAGTGTATGATGCTTATAAAAAGTTTAATTTGGGCAAAAATACGTGACATGAGGGGCTCAAACTGTTTTAATTAAAACTAACCTTTGCACAATTCATTAAACAAACGTATGCATAATGTACACATGTACATAATGCCGAGAAGTCATAAACGTAACATTAGGCTTTCAAACTGTAATTAAAACAAACATATACACACCAAATTAAACAAACATCAGCATTATATTTACATGATGCTAAGTAGTCATCAAATCGATTGCCTTAACCCATTTATGTCTAGCGTCTAGAAAAAAGACATTGGCAAACAGCGTAGACCCAGATGAGACGCCGCATGATGCGCTGTATGCTTGATTAAATTTTCGTAAGAAATATTTTAAATATAGAAATAAATATACTAGACATCCCTAATTTTGGAAATAAATTGGTCCAATTTCGAAGGATGGGAGAGTCCACTAGGCATAAATGGGTTAAAAATCTCTGCGTCTGACGAGCTGAAATCAATAGTGGCAAATCATTACGAGTTTCTTTATTTGCTATCAGTTGCAATTATCCCGATTATTTGATATCTCAAGCTCCGTTCATCATATCGGGTTTTGTATTTACATTGTCGACTACCATTCAATACCTTTACATTGATCACCGTCTATGAATGTACAACCAGTGATTTTTGAAACCCTCTATCAAATGACTCGACAAGCATCATTGTTGTTTTTCAATTTCTCACAATTCGTTTAATTTGTTAACAGTCTTGTCATCCACTTAACTTGTTTGGCTATTTTTAACATTAAATCTGTATGCAATGAATTAGTGCAAATTTGCATTTAAATTCACTTAAGTCTTGATAAATTGCTGACACTTTGTGAAATTCATTTCCAAAGACTTGGCCGTTAAAGAGAATAATGCGCGCTGAAAGAGTGATTTATTTTTGATAAAAAGAAAAATGGTAGAAAAAGCGATCACACTTTAAAAGAAAGTGATGGACACTCTTAGGATAGTGCGAAAATTCGAGTAAGTAAAATAAAACATTTATATGATGATTTGGTTGTATCACACAGATTGTTTATTGAATTCACGAATACACTGCCAAAGCCTTCAATAACATTTTAATACCTCGTCAATTTTTTTATATTTATGATACGTTTACACTTTTATATATCTGTACCTTTTAAAATGTTTTAATGATGTTTATAAAACGGTTAATCCGTCCATAGTCTTTTGTAAGTCAAATTGGGTGGTTTTGTAGATTTTATTGTATATATTTTGACTTTTTATCTTTTATTTTTATTTTATTTAATTACTCGTGTTTTAATAATGTATACAATTGTATGTACAGAAATGAGACTTGAATAAATCTGTCTATCTGTCTGTCTGCACATATGTGTCGTGTTCTGAGAAAACTGGGCATAATGCATGTGCGTAAAGTGTCGTCCCAGATTAGCCTGTGCAGCCCGCACAGGCTAATCCGGGACGACAATTTCCGCCTTAACTTGATTTTCGCTAAGAAGAGACATCATTTAAACGAAAAATTCCATAAAAGCGGAAATTGTCGTCACTCATTAGCCTGTTCGGACTGCACATGCTAATCTGTGATGACAATTTGCGCACAAGCATTATGCCCAGTTTTCTCCGAACACGACACATATTAACATTAAGGGGTTAAATAAATGTATGTTATGAATAAGTCGATATATGGGTATTTTATGTTCTTAAAATTCAATTCAACAATTAAATTCCATAAACACTTTTTAAATTCAATAAGACCAATATTGGTTTATTTTCTTGTTCAGTGTGTAGTTTCTTATCATGTTTTCGTGTTTTAGCGCTTAGACACCGATGCATTCACTGCTTATCAGTAGATTAGCAATGCAAATGTAGTTCATTTTACCAATCACAATCTGCATGATATGATTATACACAAAAAAATCTTGGTGAGAGCAAATGCAATGGTTTTGTTTAGCAGCAATATAAATGTGTTTATTCGGATGGAAATAATGGCGTTGTCGTTTGTTTTTGTTTTCTTTTGTTGTATCGTATACAAGCATGCCAAAATACTTTTTGACTGAGAAAGGCTCGCATTGATATAATAAAAACATGACATGACTTCGTTGGTCATCCTGTAGCGAGCCAACAAAGAACTGCTATGTACTGTTTATAAATATTACTAACTCACCAATGGATTCCAGTGATCGTATGCCAATCCACCATAAAGCGTTAGAAAAACGCAGAGTGAGTCGCAGAAACAAGTCCCCCGCGGAAGAAACGCGGACGCGAAATAAGATGTTGACCAAGTTAACGCGTGGGGCGTCTAAAGCCGACCTGAAATCAGAGCCGCCGGCGAGGCCGACGACGCCGAAATATCTGAAGGACTACTTTGACTATGACAAGAACAGCAGTAGCGAGGAAAGCGCCAGTGACGAAGGTGAGCATATCACGTGAGCACACAAACCTCAATTACACACAAATACAATTTAGCTAACATGTTTTTCAAATGTTGCTAACTAGATTACCAATAAAGCCGTTATTTTTGCTAAACATGTGGTTTAAATCTTAATTTATATGCTGACTTTTTTTTCGAAACTGAAGATTCTTTGCCCCATTATTGGCAATTTATGATCATATTGTAATGTCATGTATCTCAGTTGTACGTACATGTATATTTACTCAATAATTGCTACATTGTTTAAAATAAATGCGTATCATACAGTAATTTAAAGTGACAATGTTATTTTCAAGTTATAGCTCGGCGACATTGACCCTTATTTCTTATTCCCTTTAAGCATGTTTTTCGCACCAGGCTCATATCCTGATTTAATATTCAGAGTTTTCTTCGCGCACGGGTTTCACGAGTTTTCAATTATATCAAAGTGATGCAGTTTCTTGGCGGAGTATTTATTTGCTATTTCGATCCAAACATGAAAAATAGTATATTAATATTTACGGTATTGTAGTTTATACATGTCGTTAATGTTAAGGTCAGTTGCAGATTAACGTTGCTGCGCTCGATGTTATTTATTGTTCGTACATCACGCGTCCTTCTATGTATATAATTATTGTTTATATACGTATTGTTGCAGAACATCCAATTTTACTAAATATAGACATGTCCACAATATTGAAATTCGTTTACCATAGATAAAAGGGACTATGACACGGAAAAACAGGATTCCTACTGCAATGCAAATAATATATTTTTACACGAATGCACTCCACTGAAACATATTCATTAAATAATACATACCGTTCTATATATAGTAACACATTTGTACCGTTTTTCATGCCATTATCACAATTGCGGGGGCATTATAAATAATCGGCCCTCACGCTAGGGCCAATTATTTATAATCGGCCCTCAGAATCGGATCGCGCGACGTCAACTGAACAAAATGGCGTCCACATTCAGTCTTTTCCAACGGTGATTAATAAAATTAAGCCACAAATCAACGAAATAATTAAAATAAATCAAACATAATCAAATACAAAATAAGCAATATGATAAGATAAATTGACAGAACGACCGGAAAAAGCCATATGGGTATCGACCGCATGACATAGGAGCTACACGAAGAAATGGACCTAGACATCGTTTAACCAACTTAGCTATCATGCTAAGTACATAAATCTGTCCTACCTATGGATTTAAAGAATACTAACAATCATGACGTCAAAATATAAAACATAAAAGAGCCAAAACAAGTGCCCCGTGTTATGAAATGTTTATTAATCTCAGAATGCATAAAATATTGTCTGATTATATATAGATAGCGAGTTGTATCCGTTATTGTATGCCAATATTATATCAGTCAATATTGGGCCTTTTTAAAAGTCACAGTGCCTTAAAAACAAGACGTAATCACAGGCTTCTAACATTTTTACAAAGATTGTTCTCTGGTCTTATGTCTCTGCATGTTAGTATTGTAAACTGAATGTTAGTTCTTTGCGAATCCAATATATCATTCAATATCCCTGTAACTGTTCATTTTATAATTATGAACCAACATTTAGGTATACCGGTAAGACCTCATTAATTACATGCGAATACGTATTTCATGTGGAGTTTAAATGTTAAACCTTCAGACAAGGCAAAGGGGCCAACTAAAACCCTGGACATGAGCCAGAAGATCTACCTTACCGCCTGCATCAAAGAGGGCGTGGCACCGAGACGTCGTCTGCTGAAGGGACTTACTCAGGACGATCTGAACGTGAATAATTGTACCCTCGCACCGAGCGACATTAAGGCGCTGGCGTATGCTCTAACGGTTAGTAGCTTATCCTTAGTTCAATGCATGGTAGGCTGAATGATACAACGAATCTGGCGTACGAATCCCCATTTTGTGGTGTGTTCTAAACGGTGTTGCGTTTATCATAGGTCAAGTCTTTCACACACCCTACACAACGTTTAGGATTTTATTAAAGACAGGATTTAGACGTGAAGCTTTTATACATACATGATGATACATGTATTTCTTCTTCCACCTTTTAGCCTAGCTCTAGTGTTAGTTGTTTGCTTGCAATTAACTAATGATGAAACTATCGTATGTGTTTTAAATTGTCAATTTTAAGCGACTGAGTGTGTGTCTTGTATAATGATTTATTTTGTGTCTCACTGGCAGTTGGTTCCTTGCCATAAATAACAGAACTAATTGTATAATACGGTTTCTCTCTTGCTGGTGCAGCTGAAGGTTAAATTCATGTGTATTTGATTACATTGCTTATTAACGTTGTCCCGCAGACAAACATGTGTGTGACGTCATTAGACCTGAGCGGAAATGAGATTGGTCGGGAAGGCATGGCATATCTAGTGGAAATGTTGGAAGAGAATATGACCATCACAGAACTGGTGAGAAAGCCTTTTAACCCATTTATGCCTAGTGGACTCTCCCATCCTTCTGAATTGGATCAATTTATTTCCAAAATTAGGGATGTCTAGTATATTTATTTCTATATTTAGAATATTTCTCACAGAAATTCCTTTAAGCAAACAGCGCAGACCCTGATGAGACGCCGCATCATGCGGCGTCTCATCTGGGTCTACGCTGTTTGCCAAGGCCTTTTTTCTAGACGCTAGGCATAAATGGGTTAAATGTTATTACTTGTATTTAATATATAGGTTGCCTATATGTTAATATAGGAAATAAATATACATTCATGTGATGTCATTTCATCTTGTGGGGCGCTAATAGACAGATAAGTTAAAGCTATTACACATGTACATGATGCAGGTTTCCTATATGATTTTGCAGCTAGTTTCATATTATTATTTTTTTGAATAATAGAAATTGGTTTCGTCCTAGCTTTTCGCAATCAAATATGAATTAAAACCATGCATGTACAGGAAAGTTTTGTTTATTATTGTTTTATCAAACTGCTTTATGTGTAATAAACCAGCGCACTTATTTTTCAGCGTGTGTCTAACGCGAAGCTGGGTCTATATGAGGTTCTCCTTCTCACAGAAATGCTGTCAGAGAATCTGCGCATTACCACTCTGGAGGTCGCAGGTGGGCAAGGGCGGTGTACATTTGTCAACCAATAACTATGAGTTTTTTCGGCCTATTAGTTTTTCAGAGCCATTTACGTGGGCTGTCTTTCGGGTGATAAACAACGTTCGTTTTCGCTTTCGGGATATATACTAAATTTATAGCTCTTTATTTATCGTACACTGACTTTTCCTCGGTTCGAGTCCGACTTGTTCTCCGATCTTAGCCAAACTACAAAAAAAATAATTATATATGGTTACGCAACTATCGCTTTAACTTGTTTTTGGATGTACAACATTAGTTCCTAATAATACACTCGAATGTATTTTGTTAATTCAAAGGTTCTCGCTCTTTTGAAGGCAACGATCTAGACGACGAGTGTGCCAAATGTTTTGCAGAGGCGTTAAAGGTAACGTGTGGTCATACTAAGTGTAATGAGCCAGCTGCCTCGCTCTGTGAAAAGGGGGTTTAATGCATGTGCGTAAAGTGTAGTCCCATATAAGCCTGTGCAGTCCGCATAATCTAGATATTTGCTCAGAGGAGACTTTCTTAAACGAAAAATATCATAAAAGCGGAAAGTGTATTCCCTGATTAGCGGAAACTGCACAGGCTAATCTGGGACGACCCTTTACGCAAATGCATTAAACCCCCTTTTCACAAAGCGAGGCTCATATATTACGTGTAAATGTAGTAATTATTGTATATAAAACGTTTATATTTAGTAATCCATATTGAATTAAAGATATATTACATATACACGTAGTAATTAATATTGCATTTCAGATAAAAATTAGTGAATATGTTATTATTTATATATTAAATGCAGTAATTTATATGTGCATTTAAGATTTTCGATTTACTAGTTACGCGCCAAGTCGGGGTGTATATTATAATTTCGTCCATATATTTTTTAATATCCATGAAGGCGCGACTTTGTGAATGTTGTTCTTGAAATGCTTAAGGTAACGGTTATATTCATTAGGCCTGTTATATATAATTTTAAACTGAAAATAAAACATAATTTGTCAATATAAACAACATAACTGTGGACAACTTTGCACGCTGACCTACTCTGTAAATTATCTGTTTGCAGTATAACAGGAAGATAAAGAAGCTTAATCTAAGCCATAACAAGTTTAACGAGACCGGAGGAAAGATTCTTGCCAAATCTATTGGTTTGTACTGCGTTTCACACTTACAGCAAGAATGTAGCAAACATAATTTATTAGTAAACGTAAGTTGAGGCGCTTACTTAAAATTTAGATAAAATGTAATACAGATTAAAGCTAATAAGTTCATTCAATAAGAACTTCTTAATCAAACTCAAATGAAAGATAATACATGTAAGGTAAGGGATCCATCGACCAACCTTTTTCATCTTATCTTCTTATTATACCCTATATTATGGTTTACATGATATATTTGTTATATAGGAGTCTCAATAATTGTGTTTGCTAAAAACAACAAATCAACAGATATCAAACCAAAATGATAAGCTACCAGTAGGTAAACGTAATGTACAAGAAGGTTTGTGTTTCTTTCAGAGACGAATGATTCCATCGAGGATCTTGACATGAGCTGGAACTCCATGCGGATGTTAGGAGCAATAGCGTGGGGCGACACACTCTATGTACGTACACAAGCCTGAAATACCAAAAACACGTCTTACATAGGAACAAAAACCAGGAAGTAGCAATGGGAGTTTAACTTACATAATGCAGTTGCATGGGGCGATACACGTTATGTACGTACGCAAGCATACAAAAGAATGGGCAGAAACACTTTACGTACGTACACAAGCATGAAATAGCATGGGAAGACACACTTTACGTACGTACTCAAGCATGAAATAGCATGGAGAGACACACTTTACGTACGTACGGAAGCATGAAATAGCATAAGCACGCCTTACGTAGGTACAAAACCAGACCATAGCAAGGGGAGAAACTACTTTCGTAATNTACGTGCGCACACCAGCATGCAGTAATATAGGGGAGAAATACATTTGTTATGTACGAAAATGAATAAATGAATGCATGCGAAGATACTGGAACATAAGTTATATCTGGTGCAATTTCAAATATTTATGTTAGAACAAGTTATCTAGCGCCCTTTTAAACGCAATCAATGTGCATGTGTTTGGGCGTTTTTTTTTAAACTGAAGAACAATAATCCCTTTGGCAATAAACTGCATTGAAACGATGTATTTCCCTGTCAAACAATGTTCATATAAAGTACTACAATTGGACGGGATATATTTCTCTATAAAAACTATTTGACCTGATGACATTCTTTAACAGTTTGAAGCCGCCAAATTCCCGGCATAACCGGTTTGACCTAAATCACTATCTGTATTAAAACATTCTTTTCCTCGTAGAACAATGTTGACTTGAGACACCTTAATCTGTCTTGGAACGGCTTCGGTGACGAAGGGGCGGCGTCCCTTGGAGAGGCTCTAGAGGAGAACAACACACTGTTGACCCTTGACCTTTCATGCAACCGGATAGGGTTCGAGGGATGCCGCGCAATTGCGAAGGCGCTCGGAAACAACTCGTCGTTAGAGACGCTCGCGGTAATTGTGTATTTGTCTCTTGTTTTATAATTAATATATGTACTTAATTTACAATTTATCTCCTGCTTGAAGATGGGGCGTTAATTAAAATCATTTTAAAATAAAAAATATGAAGGGCGTTTGTCATAGGATTAACTTAACGGAGTAACAAAATATGAGTTTTCGATTATTGAAGCACTAATACATAAGTTATCAAGGTTTTTTTTGTAATAATTTTAGTTTAAATATTCCAGCTTAGCCAAAATCCAGTCACCACCCAAGGCGCTGTTGAGCTTCTTACACATCTACAGAATAATGACGAGTCCAAACTGCAGGAACTTCTTATTGAGGTTCAAATCTTGTCGTCATTGAAAAATAACACATAATGTTTGTACTAGATTGCATAACGTTACATTTTTCGTGTTAAATTAAAATATATTGTTCAGTCAATTGTTTCGGATTTTTTTTTACAGCCATTGCAATGACAACATAATAATTCTTCATATAGAATCTTGAGAACAAACTTTAAGTATGATTTCATCCTATTGCACCGTGTATCGATTAATGACGCATGACAAGATGTATGGATTAAAAAAAAAAGCATCCTTATTCTTTTTTTAATGTATCGTTACAGTATTAAAACTGGCATTTTGCCTCCTTTTGTGTACACATATTCTCCCAAACTTTGTGTTTGTTTTCAGGGAACACAAGTGACCAGCGAAGCTGATGATCTGTACGAAGAAATCAGAGATTTCCGAAGCGAGTTCAAATTTGTACACGGTGGTCACGTGATATCACCGGATACGTTGGCGTTCAAAACTGTCAAACCAGAGGAAAAGAATTGTCGAAGCAGCAAATCTTGACGCAGTGCCAAATAAGTTTAATATGTGTTGTGCTGTGTATTTATTAAGTTGTTATTAAATTCGTAACAGAAATATAACTCTAAAAATCTCTTTTACGACTTTCATCAGGACTTCGTTACAGAAATAAAAGTTTAAAACAATGTTCGTTCCGACCTTCATCATAACATCGCATTTCGTGACCGACAGTCAAAAATGCATCATAGAAAAAAAACGCCGCTTCGATCAAACTTTATCATTATGCAATTGCAAACACGTTCAATGTTCTATGTACCACAGGGCGAATATTCTAGCGAATTATAGTCCTTCACTCAACCAAATTGTATATTTGTAGTATAACGACTACACGCATATCTTGACGGATGTCACTCTGGCATTAAATAAAGAGCAATCTTCAATCGAATGTGAAATGATTGTCGCGTACATCAGGATGAAGTAGCATATATGGTCTTCTACAATACAAAGTAATTAACTCCATTCATATGCACTTATTATAAATATGTTTAGGATCTTCACAAACATAAACTAGTATATAAAATCCACACAGTGTTTTACTGTGCATGCAGAAAGAAAATAAAATATGTGTTTAAACGCGTAAAGTGAATTGGTTTTATTTAACCTTTTTTCCGTTTCATGGTTTTGATTTAGATTAAAAAAAATAAATTGTTAACATAAATATCGTATATAATCGCTTTAATATATAATTTTACACATGTTTTTTATAAAAAAAAAAAAGTATACATGTATCATACAGTGCTTAAGACCGCGTGGCTGTAGAGTGAGCATCAACGGTACGCTGTCGTCATGCCGTGCTCTAGATTGTAGTGTTCCTCAAGGAAGTTGTCTAGGCCCATGGATGTACCTCGCTTACGCCGGCACATTGTTCGATGTTATCCCCCGTCCATAGCTTTATATGGATTCGCAGACGATCACATCGCTAGCAAGTGTTTTCGCCCTTCTAGCTCCAACGAAGCTGATACGATCCGAGAGGTCGAACACTCGGCAATAGTGATTAATGACTGGATGAACAAAAACAGATTAAAAATGAATACGTCTAAAACCGAGTTTACCATGTTTGGAAGCAGAAAACAGTTAAACAAATGTTCAACACAAACCATAGATATTGCTGGTGTCACGGTAAAAAACGTTCCTTGTATAAGATACTAAGGTGCTTACTTAGATGAAAGACTCAATTTTAATGAACATGTTACACGCAAATGTAAAACCGCAATGATACACTTTCTTCGCATCAAACGCATTCGTCAATATCTCAGCAAGCAAGCTACTGAAATCTTAGTTCTTTCACTTGTCATTTCGCTTTTGGATTACTGCAACGCTATCCTATATGGTATTGCAGATCATGAACTTACAAAGTTACAACGTATTCAAAATATGTGTGCAAAGATGGTCCTACGACGGAGGAAATTCGACAGTTCCAAACAGGCGTTATTTGATTTGCACTGGATACTGATTAAATACAGAATTAACTTCAAAATTTTGTGTTATATGTATAACTGCCATACTTTAAGAGCACCAGGGTACTTGACAGAACTCCTGACACCGTATGCACCCAGTCGCACAGGCATGAGGTCCGCTGACAGACTGGATGGGTGTTATGTAGTCCCGTTCAATAAACAAAAGACATTTTGTGACAGAAGTTTCTCTACCATTGGTCCAAAGTTGTGGAACGTTTTACCACCGTATATTCGTAAATCTGACAATATTAACACTTTTGAGAAAAATCTTAAAACAAATTATTTAAGTGATTTTTACTCAATGTTTCCGTAACCTTCGCATTACTTACTTCGAGTATGCATGCATGATTATGTTCACTACCACATAAACAAACTTTTATACTTTGCGTGTTTTAGTCAAATATTAATGTTAATTTATATAGTATTAATTTATATTAGTTTACTATTTTACATTTTCATTTATTCAACGAATGATTTATATATCTTAATCATAATTACGTTGTTTTATATGTTCATTTTGTAAATGCTTGATTATTGCAATTTTTTATTTGTAAAGTGATTGTGATTTTATGCTCTGTACGTGTTTATTATGTTTTTCAATGTATTGTAAAACGCCACTGAATATGCACTTGTGTATAGATATAGGCGTTTAATTAAATAAAACACATCTAACATTTAACAGTGATATTTAACTGTCAATACAAACTATATTCCAACTTATTTAGGAGACTTATTCGCAAATTTTGGACGCAATAAAATATATTTTAATAGAAGAAACAAACATAACATATATCGGTCACCCTGGCATACGAATGCTCTTGTTGCGTCAAAATCATAAATCGGTGAAACCGTTATCCTTATTAAGCATTAGTTTTATGGATACGGTATTGTTGTGATAAGATGTATGTACTACAGGTTATCATTTAATGGACAGTTTTGCATACAATAGTTTAATATTTCATATATTTCGCATACATATCCCTTTTTGTGCTAAGGAACAGCGGATCTCCTATCAAAAATAATAATTACGTGAACGATATAACTCAAACCTTCCATATATATTAAGTATCAGTAATTTCAGCATCAATGCTACACAAAAGCAGCTCCTATGTAGAATTAACATCGAAATCAGCAACACCTCCAACTCATCGATGAGCATCACCACCGCCGCAAATATAAGCATATCATTATATCGTGACTAGTTTACCGCATCGCCCAGAGACATCACACCGCCAGCACCCGCATCGACAACACAGCGACACGGTCATCACAAACACTGTTGGTCAGCACAGTCAGCATCTCTAACATAATCTACACCGACATTGCAATCACCAGCACCACTGGCATCAGCATCAACATTATTGACACCATCAACACCAAAACCTTTATTTCAATTGATATCCTCATCAACCACCAAAATCAGCAACATGACCAATATCATTATCATCACCACCGCCGGCATCAGCATCACTACCACCAAATGCGACATCACTGGGACATTCCAATCACCACCATCGACAGGAGCATCACGCTTACCTGCGTTAGCAGCACTTATTTAGTTAAAAAAAGACCGATCAAGAAGCATGTCAAGTTTTATCGATTAACAACCAATTGTTTTTTAGAAAAGAATATAATATTAGTAAATTTCAGACGACTTCAGCCGACGTTCAATCGGTAGCCACTGCCAATTTACACTCAATTTGAAAACATCGCGTTTGGGTGGTTCAAAATAAAGATACGATAATAACCATCCCCCGTAAGTATAAATATACGTATATGCCTTTTATGGAACGGGATACACCTACAAGAATTTCAAAAATGACAATCTGAAAACAATTTTGTTTTAAATACTTTCTCATTTCACAACAGTTATTAGACGTTAAATATCTGAAAACATATTTTGGGGGAATCTATTTAACTTAAAATGAGAAACTCGAGACATTTATCTCTTAACAGCCGATGCAACCTTTATGCGCTAGATAATTATGTAGAGTCAATGCAGCCGATGAGCGTAACGATGTTCAAAAGTTGGTAAAAATAATCTTCAGATAAAAAAATAAAATAAACCATCTTGTGAGAAATAACTCATGATTACAAGTATTTTGGGGTATATTTTGTTTATTAGTGTAATATGAATACCGTTTAAATTACAGTCAGGATTATATTATAAAAGGAGTGTTACATGAATGTGCTGTACTGGTGGGTTATTTTGCATTCATTGATCGTGTGATTACCCACGGGCTCATGGAAAACAACATCGCACAATCAACTCAATGAAACATATCGAAATAACACAGTCATGTCGGATTCCCTGTATCAACTTTTTATAACGAAAGAATATGAGTCGGGAATTTTAATTGTGGCAGGGCTACAGCATATAGGAGACATGTTTGGTACAAATAGTCAAGGTTTTTTTTTGGTGCAGCTGTAGGTAAAGTGTGTGAAGGTAGCTAATAGACCCGATTAAGTAGATTTACAATATAGGGATAATACACGTTTTCGAGGGCATGATCATCTGCGGGCGCTCGAAAAATCCGTTCCGAACGGATTTTGAGAGCGCCCGCAGATGATCATGTCCGAAAAATTGTGTATTTTCGCTATTTTTGCATAAACAAATCACACATACCAAAATAAATTAAGGGGTGTTGCTGCAGTTTTGCTGATTTTTTTCCATCTAATAACTTTTGCTCAAAATTTATATTCAAGTACTACATACAAATACTATATGAAAAATGAAATAAAAACATAGGGTCACCGGCCTTGTTTTGATTTTATTCACCATTATATAACATGTACTTTTTCATTAAAACTGAAAAATCTCTAATTGCATAAAAATGATTAATAACCTATGAAATTGGCAACATATTGATATTNGGAAAAAAACAAGAATGAAATAAAAGAAAGAAAAAAAGAATTAAAAAAAGTTAACCGCACCTGGGATCGAACCACTGAGTACCTATTATGAACCTACTCGGTCATTAATTTGTGATGATTCTGATAACAAAACTATTGCGTTGTGATAATAGCATCGGTGTTATATCCTCGGTTAAATAAACTGCCGCAACACCCCTTAATGTATCGTTACAGTATTAAAACTGGCATTTTTTTTCTCCTTTTGTGTACAAATATTCTCCAAAACTTGGTGTTTGTTTTCAGGGAACACAAGTGACCAGCGAAGCTGATGATCTGTACGAAGATATCAGAGATTTCCGAAGCGAGTTCAAATTTGTACACGGTGGTCACGTGATATCACCGGATACTTTGGCGTTCAAAACTGTCAAACCAGAGGAAAAGAATTGTCGAAGCAGCAAATCTTGACGCAGTGCCAAATAAGTTTAATATGTGTTGTGCTGTGTATTTATTAAGTTGTTATTAAATTCGTAACAGAAATATAACTCTAAAAATCTCTTTTACGACTTTCATCAGGACTTCGTTACAGAAATAAAAGTTTAAAACAATGTTCGTTCCGACCTTCATCATAACATCGCATTTCGTGACCGACAGTCATAAATGCATAATAGAAAAAAAACGCCGCTTCGATCAAACTTAATCATTATGCAATTGCAAACACGTTTAATGTTCTATGTACCACAAGACGAATATTCTAGCGTCATATAGCCCTTCACTCAACCAAATGAACATGGACATTTGTAGTATAACGACTACACGCCTATCTTCACGGATGTCACTCTGGCATTAAATAAAAAGCATTCTAACACGACACGTGCCAAATTTCATATAAACAAGGAAGAAAATCGTCTATGGGTTATTCTGCAATAATTATGGTCGGAGTTTATACACTGAAAGCACGCGCTGTAACTAAACAAAACATTTTCCACCAGCGTAATAATCAGGTATTTTTAATTTATTGTAACATATACAGTATTGTTATCGTTGTAGCTGTAACAATCTTGCGTTAATTAAAAGTGTTCAATGTAAACATGTAAGTTTACACAAGTTGTTGTTGTTTTTATTTAAGCAAACGGGAGAAATGACACGTTTTTTTTTCCACCCAGTTTGGCTGTTATTGAGGGCGGAGATCTGTACGACAGAACAGCCGAAAGTTATTTGTACGGGCGGAACTTCACATAAAATAGTACACAAGAAAAATAAGATACATTGTATAAATCTTTAGTAAAAAACGTGTTAGGATCGAAATAGTTCGTGCAAGTTATAGTTTGTTGTCGAATAACCCACGGCTGGAATATCTCGTACCCGTGGGTTATTCGACATCAATTATAACGTACACAAATTATTTCTTAAATCTTCAATCGAATGTGGAATGATTTTCGCGTATTTTTCATTTTATATAACATTTCCGGAAATCTCAGACAGAATGCATTCAAACCGAACATCGTGGTACTATGCACACTTGCTCCTGGTATTAAAGCATCGTACGGAGTTTCGTTGAATTTATCATGTAAAAACTGTGAAATACCCAGTTACTCTAGGCCATAGAGCTTTACGGGTGGACGGACGGCTGTACGGAAAAACAGTTGGTTACACAAAAATGCCACAATTTAATATTAAGGTTGTTAAATAATAAAAAAAACTGCCGTTGTAATCTTAGTGCATGTCTTGTCATCGAAGGAGTCAATTAATGGTCTTCAAATATTCTTCAACCTGTACAACATCGGCAATGCAACTGCCCGGAGTTCGGTACAATTGCGTTTGTTTAAGTTGTGGTTTACTACAGATAACATTTAATTTAATTGCAATTTCTGCTATTGTAACGAAAAAAAGAGATTCCGCCTTTGTTTACCGCAATAACGCTAATGTGCAAATCTTTAATTACATATATTTTGTGGATAATTGTGTATTATTTAATAGCAATTTCTTCCACTTGCATCATTTACAATTTATTGAGTCTTTATTGACAACAATTATGCCAAACAACATATCTTTACTAACATCTATTATGGAGATAAAAGTCTATAAATATATTGTAATTTCTACCATTTGTAGCATTACAAATGTAATGCCGTCTTTGTTTACCGCACGAGCGCCAATATGTTCATGTATTTACTTTATCTATTAATATAGAGATAATAGTACATGTATATAATTTGATTGCAATTTCTGTCATTTGTTGCAATAAAATTTATTTTTCTATTTTGTTGACAGCAATTTCGCCGATGCACATGTCTACTAACGCCTATGACGCATATAATTTGATTGCATTTTCTGCCAGTTGTAGCATTAAAATGGGATTCCGTATTTGTTGAATGCAATTAAGTCAATATATATATATTGGTTTTATTCCAATTGTTAAGGAGACGACCATGCCTTTGCTTACATCTTTTATCCATCGTCGGATACCCACGACTAATTCATTCCGTTACTCTCCAGCATGGAGAGTAGCGGAATGGGTCGAACGTGGGTATCCGACGATGCTTTTATCGAGATGATCATATATTATATTGTTTACAGGCTTTGCAATTGGTGGAATATGAAGGTCTATGCTCTATGATATAGCCCAAAATAAAATCTTTAATATTGTTAAATCTAGTTCTGAGGGCTGTAATAGTTCGTGTTCCCCTTTTAAGAAACTTGTTCACAAATGTTCGTATGTTTGGAAAATGTCATTTAAACAATTTAGTAAAACAATAATGATATAAGAATAATTTCAAAAAAATATAATTACAAGAAAACAGATAAAATACACAAAATGCCGGTCCTGGGATTCGATTCTGGAATCCGAGAAGCTTAAGCTTACAATGTACCACTAAACCACCCGGCCTTCTTTCAAATGCTACGTGGTTAATACCGGTTTTGGCTAAATTATCGATCAAAAGCGTTATTAATGCTTTATTATTTGTCCGATTCCGATTGATAATTTTTAAGAAACGAACATATATGTGACTCGTTCTGAGAAAACTGGGCATAATTTCACTTCTTTACGTTGTGCGTAAATTGTCATCCCAGATTAGCCTGTGCAGTCCGCACGGGCTAATCAGGTACGACAATTTCCGCCTAAACTGGATTTTCTCTAAGCAGAGACATCATTTAAACGAAAAATTCCATAAAAGCGAAAATTGTCGTCCCTGATTAGCCTGTGCGGACTGCACAGGCTGATCTGAGATGACAATTTACGCACAAGCATTATGCCCAGTTTTCTCAGAACACGACTAGTATTTCAAAAAAAAATCTTTGTAAGGAGTTTTATTTTGCTTGTTTGAATATAATATACACCCTTTTTTAATTGAACAAATCCCTTTAATCAGTCGTCTTTGATACCGTTCATAAACAATGTCTTTGTCTCGAATTGTTTGCTGTACTCGACTCTGATTATGTCGCTTTAAAATGTCATTCGCCGTATTTTTTCTGTACAATACATTTGTTTCGATCACTCTAATTATTTTTTATTATTAATCAGAACTCCAGCTGACTATTAATGTTTATTTATGAAGAATGAATGAAGTTCATCGTTACTTATATTCAGGAAATAATGCAAGCTTTGGCTATTAAATAAATAACAGATTGAACGCGTAAAAATAAAACATCACTTTATTGGCTTCAAACTATGAAACGTGACTAAGACATGAAAAGTAGAAAGTACATGTAGAGCAAATGTATTCCAAATTTTGTATGCAAATTTCCTTCGAGAGACACATGCATGGTGGTTTTAATTAAAAAGAAAAAAGAATAAAAACAACAATGCCGTAAATTCGTAGTTCGTGAATTTTAAGATTTTTAGTTGTATCATTCGCTAGTAGGGATGAAAACGTTGTTTGAGTGTCACGAACTGAAATATCCAGAATAGATCTGCGGATCACGTGTATCCCGGACACGGTAGTCCACCATTTACACGTGTCGATAAGATATAGAATGTAAATGAGTAAGACTATGCTGCGTTCACTTTAAGACCATCAATTTCACGAATTCTGAAAGGACAAACAAACTCAATGAATATCTCAACATATCTCAATATATGCATAACATTGTCACAGTTTATTTAGCTAATAAGTGCCCTTCATTCTTCGAGTTATTTTAATATTATTTTATTTACGTATTAGACCCTCTTACAAATAAGTTAATAGTAAATAGTAAATACACATCGTTAAAAGACGGAAGAACGTGTATTGAAGCTACGAGAACAGATCCAATTTATATAAGCTTATTTTAGGGCAGTGTTTATGTCAATGTACAAATCAAACAAGAATATTTATGAAAACGATAATAGGTATAGGAAATTACCTTCGTATTTGATTTGTCCGTCTCCGTCAATGTCCGCCCCTCGGATCACCTCGTCTAAATCCTCGTCCGTGATTGTTCGCCATACATTTTCGTCATCACGTGACGCAGTTCGGCTTCGGAGATGTAGCCGTTGCCGTCCTTGTCGCAGTAACGAAACCTTTCCTTCATCCCCTCTTCGGAGTCCCGGTTCTTAAACTTGGGCGCCATCATCGTCAGGAACTCGGGGAAGTATATCGTACCGTTGCCTGGGAGACACACAATAAGCGATATAAAGATTAAGTATGTTTTATTATTTAATTGTATAACAACTATTATTCAATGCTGATAATGGAAAGTTTGTGTTATGAAACACGTGCTTGAAATGGTTGATATTGATATTGGAACCGCCAAGAGAACGAGTTTTAACACCTCCAATACTCTGCAGATAATAAACGAAAGAAGTAGTTGAGGTTTATGGTAAAGCTCGGCGAGTTCGAGTTATAAAGCCTCCATTACGTTGAGGAGATCCAATGGAACGTGTTTTAAACGCATGCATTAATGAAGAGATGCAATAGTTGAGATTGCTAATCAAGGCACTGAAAGAAAAAGTGTGTAACGCCCCGTTTACTCCATAAAGAATAGAAGCAATAGAAGATATGTTTATTGAAAGCGCCTATAGAGAGAGTTTTAACGACTCCATTACACTACACAACATTTATCATAAAGGCGCAAATTTGACATGTTATTTTTTGTGTAACCATTCTTAGTTCATATATAAAATCAATGCTTTAAGGTCTCATGTTTTAAAAACTATTGATCTAAACTAACAATCTGTGAAATGCAGAGGAGGTGAAATACTTGTGCTTATAATCAAAGAGCAGAGACTGCGAGTTGTTGAGGACTTTTTATCGCCGCAAAAAGTTATTCGAACGAGCATTGTGCTCGAATCATTTTGCATTCTATATTCTTTATTCTTACATATTCTCGAATAAGGTGAAAAAGAGACGGCACTTTGTTGACGATCGAGTATACGAAGATTTCTGCAAGTATGTATTTGCAAACAATCATTCTGTTTTGATCAATTTACACAAAAATTCATTTACATGCATGACAATATGAATAAATACCGTCAATTTGTTCTTCTGTTAGTTGGTCTGCCAAAAAAATAAAAAACAAGATGTTACACGGGTTGATATTTTATATACAGTATGTTCTAATAAATGTGTATGGCGTACACTGTTCATAAAAATATGTGCATAACATTATATGTTTATATCGTGACGAAGGTGAATGAATAGCAATACGTGTGCTAGATTATTCATCTGGAAAAGCAACACAATACAGTTGACACGAGCCCCTAAGGAATATAATGTTTCGTTCGGTTCCTTTGCCTTGCAATATAATTTTGTTTTCATAAATATCGAGTTTCATACAAATGAATATGGATAATATACAATTATACCTCACGAGGCAGCACAGTAATGCGCTGTTGTTTAAGGAATGTTTGTAAGAATGTATAAACCTTCAATGTACAAACCGAAGGTTTATATGATCTCAAAAATTGAAATTGAAAAGTGTACAATGAACAACTTCGCAGAAAGACAAATTCATAACAATCGGGGGGTTATCTTCTGGGGCTTCATATCGTTAATATTTTCATAAGTATCATTTTCAAAACATTATAAGATCAAGTTTTGGTCAAATATTTGAGTCAGGAGATCAACTGTCTTGTTTTAACATGGTTTGGATCGGTCAAACAAGGATCACCGTTAAAACCCACGAGAAAACTATTGCGCTAGTATGTTCAAATATAGTGTTTTTTTCTAAAATCGGTTTTCTTTGTACAGGTCTTATTCATTATTATAATCATTATCATTATTATTATTTATTTATTTATACAATCACACCTTTGCTGAGATACATCAAATTCGGTAGTATTTTCTTATATTAATGGATGGATTCAGAAATAGTTGTCTATCTTTACAATTACAGCTTACGACATTACTTACACGCGAATTAAAACCCAATAAAGGTCTACATAAATTTGTTATCAAGTTTCACATTACTGAGCTATATTTAATTCGAACATTGAAAACAACTCATCTTGCGTCGGTGGTTCTACATGATTAGAGTAAGTAATTACTTTCTTTTAATATATGTCAACCTTTCGATCTTAATAGTTCAGCGAATTGTTGCAGTGTTATAAAAGTATTTAAAAGAAACTCAGCGCCCTCAATTTCTTTCGGCGTGGGGGTGGGTGTAGTGGGAGAGATGCCACCCACAGCAGATGTATTGGAGAATTGTTGCGTCAGTTTATATTAAAGGTAAATCATTTTAATTACTCAAAGAACTTAACATTAGGCTTTTTAATACGGCACATTATTCCAGATATGTTAATGTAAGCTTATGCACTAATAATTTATCAGTTTCCTTTTGGGAAAGTCTTACATACAGATACAAGATTATGATTTATTTTTTAAAGATGTCAATTTCTAGGGAATTTTCTGTCATTGTAGGGTTAATCAAACTGCTTTCATTTGGAAAACAACCTTATTTCGGCGTATTTTCAAATATTCAAGTTGATGAAACTTCATGCACATCACATAAGCATACCGTATAGCAGGGACCTATAGGTCCCTGAGTATGGTAATTATATGAGATTAAAACTTGGTATTATATCAAATTAAGCACAACGCGAGCGCAATATTAAGAGTAAATAATATTATTTTCATATTTTTTTTACATAAATAGGATAATAAAAACGATATTAGCCACTATCTATATACACATGTACATTCATTAACACAACCGAAATACAAACTTTAAATAAAACTCATGGTCATTATATGATAACTTGCATTTGACAAAGTTCACATTTATTTAAACGAAAACGTTTGTAAATAACTAGGCAAATAAGAAAATATAGCTTACCATTTTTGTTCACAAAACAGGTCGCTTGCCTTTTTTACCGACACTAAACACTTGACAGCAGTGTGATTGAAACTAATAGAGCGACAGCTCTGATATATCGGAGTTTTGTCGAAATGCGGACATCCTTGTTCTCACATATATACATTACAATAAAAAATGTCTTCCTTTACGTGTAACCGTTGTTTTACCGGTACTTGTTTTGTTATTGTTTGTATATCAATGGCGATTGCATCTATGCATGATCATGTAGTGCAATATATATGACAATCCACATAGTGTTTCAGTGTTTACTGTGCATGCAGAAAGAAAACAAAATATGTGTTGAAATACATCAAATAAATGTGTTGAAATCAAAAGCATTTTCTTAAAGCGAGTATATAAGAACTTAATATTTCTTTTAAAAGACATAAAACGCTGACGAATAAAACGAACTAGAATATAAATTGAGAAGAAGCTGTACCAGAACATAAACAAAATGACTGTGTCATACAAATAGTTTTCTTATGAACACACGAATGTACGGAAGCAATCTCCCAGCAGAGTTGTCGTTCTTTGCTCTCACACATGTAATGTTATGTAACCATCGTGCAAACGATTGGTACGAAAGGCATTAACACTGCCTGGAAACACTCACTAATATGTGCATTTTTTATCATACAACATATAGATACAAATTTTTGTTCTGTAACACTTGCGACTAAATATGTCGGTATGGACGTAATCTTGTGGTTATGAATTTCATTGAAGTCAAGAAGCATGTAATTTATTGTACTATTAAAAGAAAGTTAATTGAATTTATTTAACATTTCTCGTTTAGTTTCATGGTTTGGAATTATATTTAAAAAAGGAAATGTTGACATAAATATCGTATATAATCGCTTTAATATTTAAGTGACTTGTTCGAAGATTTTTGACACAATAAAATATATTTAAATAGAAGAAACAAATATAACATAAATCGGTCACCCTGGCATACGAATCCTCTTGTTACGTCAAAATCATAAATCGGTGAAACCGTTATCCTTATTGAGCATTATTTTTATGGATATGGTATTGTTTTGTTAAGATGTATGTACTTCAGATTAGCATTCAATGGGCAGTTTTGCTTACAAAAGTTTAATAATTCATATGTTTTTCATACATAACCTTTTTTATGCTAAGGAACAGTGGATCTCCTATCAAAAATTAAAGCGCTGAAGGCACTGCAGTTGTTCGCTCTTTGAATAAGTCACAGGTATACTGTCACAGGAAATTAAGTTCGACTTTTCAAAGTAGGCCAAACGAACGGCCTCGAAAAAATACAAAAAACATTTAACTGTAATTGTCTACAGTGGTGAGATTTTGCTTCTACAAGGGTGAGATTTTGCAAAAAAACATCATGCAAGGAAAATGACATTAATTTTCAATCTCCACTAGTTGTATACAGGATTCACGCACTTGTGATTAAAAAGATGAAACTCAGTTTATAGTACAGTCCTATACAACTATATTGCAACTGAAAGGGAGGGAATGTAAAGAGAAAGGAAGTTACACAACTGTGTTTAATCAGTTGGATCTAAAATGTATTTTTTTGGTAAATAAAAAAGAAGCAAACTATCAAACTATCTATAACACTTTATCTATTTATTGAAAAAGCTTTCATAAAGGAACATGCATTGATCAACAAAGAAACGATCATTAAAAGTCCACACTTGTATAACTGTACTGCTTTTATTTACTTCTTCTACCTCTGATCGTCTTACTGCCGATGAAATGTCCCTTATGTTATGAAGAAACAATTTTCAAGAGAAATATGAAAATTGGAAATGATATACAAGAGCCAAACTATATTAGGCTAATCATTCATGCGAATACTATTTTCTCCCAAAGCTAATTTATCACGATTGCTTACAAATTGATTTTAATGATTTTTAAACCGTTTTTCTTGTACGCCAATGCCCCAGAATGGGATCTTGAACAATATATGAAGAAGAAGAAAATATAGACACACAAGTGATGTCATCATCCCTCGGAAAACCAGAAAAATTACAATCTTTAGTCACAAGTCTTTTTTTCACACAATTTAGAAAAAAAGGGCAGTTGGAACATAAATCTTTGAATAATTATTTTGTTTAGGGTAAACTTCAAATTTTAAGTTCCTGCTTCACAAACAAGGGTGCCCACATTTGCCAGAAACGGCATACGGCAATTGATACTTTTAGATGTTAGCACATAAAAGAGTTCAAATGTACAAAAATAGGTAACAATTAAGAAAAGCTTATAGTAATCTCATTCACATATTTACATAAATACAGTCATCTTATTTCATGTGTTGACATGGAAACTACGTACACAGAGCAGTAAGAAATTGCTAAGCTAGCTTGAAATTCCAATTGAAAGGCAGTTTTTAATATATACAAGACTTGATAATGTGACAGGGTAAGATTATTCATTATTAAGAAACAAGGCATATAATATCATTCAATCAAACAAGTTTAAAGGAAACTAGTATAATCACGGACAGGAGTCCTAGGATTTGCTGTACTAAAATTAGACGAGTCTTACCAGCAAATGAAGAGTCCAACAATTTTAACCCATTCAAACGATGATGTTATATTTCAGCTCATAAGACTTGTTACAGAAGAAAATGCAAGTTATTCTTTCATGTAAAAATAACTATCAATTAGCAAAAAAGTACTTTAAAGTTTGGTGTGTGTTTTCTAAACATTTTTAGAAACATGTCTAGCTTGACTTTCAAATCAGTGCAAAGTGCATTTTGTACCATACTTTTGCACCTGTCTTTAAATTGCAATTGTGTTATGTGCGTTTTTTGTTCATGGTATGACATGAAATAAAGGTTTAAACAACTACTACTTATCATAATTATATGTGTAATTACAACAAATCTTTTGTGCGGATTTTCATTAGAACTCGTTCATAATTAATGTTGGGCACCTTTTTTGGCACCTGCGTTTTATCAAATTTAGTTTGGACAAATTTACAAATGAATTTGGAATATAATTTCCCAAAAATGACAATTTACCATTACGCTGTTTATTTTATAAACATGAAGACTAATAACAGTGCTTATTTGCTCATCGAGCATCTAATGATAGTGATCATAACATAAAAAGAAAGAACTGTATGATGGTAAATATGCAACCATTATAACATTATTTGTGCACAAAATGCTTTAAAACGGCAAAACAGAACATGCTACTTTCAAAATTTATGCGTCGGTCCTGTGAACGCATAACAGAATTTTTGCGTCCCTGGCAACATGTTTGCGTACTTGACACAGGGTTAAAAAAATCACTGAAAGTGATAACTTCACACATATTCTCCTAAAAATAAAAACAGTTCCGGATGTTTCATTGTCTGGTTTTTAAGAATTCTGCAAGGTTTGGAATAAGCGTCAACATCTTCCATAATCTGTCTGGTCTCATTTTCTTCCTAGACACAGGCTTTCCAGCAGCACCTTTGAAAAAACTAGGAGAAAACTAGGAAAGTTATTTTAAAAAAACTAGGAAAAAACTAAGAAAATGTAGGAAGGTTGAAGCAAAAACTAGGAGTTATTATTTAGAAGTTTATTACCTTTTTGACTTTTCCCTACCTGATTACCACAGTAACCGTACACATTTCATACAACAGGACTGTTAAGCTGACTAAGTTTTCTTTTGTAGTCATCACAGTGCACAGTCCAACCTGATTTTTTTATATTATTAAGCCATGAACATAAACAAAATACAATACACATTATGCAATTTTATGCATGAGTTAAAATGAGCATTTAAGAAGTTAGCAGTGAAATTTTAAGTACAAAAGTAAGTTACATTTCTAGAAAATTGGTAATATGCCTCTACCTATACATGCATGTATATCTAACAAACAATGCCATCAGTTCTGTTAACTAAACATATCTTAAATTAAGCAATTGATAATAAGTGCAATATCTATTAATGATTGTGATATAACATTTAAAAAGCACAGACACACCAAAGCTAGAACTTATATAATTATGTACTACAGGTATTTTAACTGTGAAAAGCTGTTAATAACATTTATTCATGTCAGGTAGTATGCAAGGAAATTGTTAAAGGCCATCAACACTNGATAGATAGATAGATAGATAGATAGATAGATAGATAGATAGATAGATAGATAGATAGATAGATAGATAGATAGATAGATAGATAGATAGATAGATAGATAGATAGATAGATAGATAGATAGATAGATAGATAGATAGATAGATAGATAGATAGATAGATAGATAGATAGATAGATAGATAGATAGATAGATAGATAGATAGATAGATAGATAGATAGATAGATAGATAGATAGATAGATAGATAGATAGATAGATAGATAGATAGATAGATAGATAGATAGATAGATAGATAGATAGATAGATAGATAGATAGATAGATAGATAGATAGATAGATAGATAGATAGATAGATAGATAGATAGATAGATAGATAGATAGATAGATAGATAGATAGATAGATAGATAGATAGATAGATAGATAGATAGATAGATAGATAGATAGATAGATAGATAGATAGATAGATAGATAGATAGATAGATAGATAGATAGATAGATAGATAGATAGATAGATAGATAGATAGATAGATAGATAGATAGATAGATAGATAGATAGATAGATAGATAGATAGATAGATAGATAGATAGATAGATAGATAGATAGATAGATAGATAGATAGATAGATAGATAGATAGATAGATAGATAGATAGATAGATAGATAGATAGATAGATAGATAGATAGATAGATAGATAGATAGATAGATAGATAGATAGATAGATAGATAGATAGATAGATAGATAGATAGATAGATAGATAGATAGATAGATAGATAGATAGATAGATAGATAGATAGATAGATAGATAGATAGATAGATAGATAGATAGATAGATAGATAGATAGATAGATAGATAGATAGATAGATAGATAGATAGATAGATAGATAGATAGATAGATAGATAGATAGATAGATAGATAGATAGATAGATAGATAGATAGATAGATAGATAGATAGATAGATAGATAGATAGATAGATAGATAGATAGATAGATAGATAGATAGATAGATAGATAGATAGATAGATAGATAGATAGATAGATAGATAGATAGATAGATAGATAGATAGATAGATAGATAGATAGATAGATAGATAGATAGATAGATAGATAGATAGATAGATAGATAGATAGATAGATAGATAGATAGATAGATAGATAGATAGATAGATAGATAGATAGATAGATAGATAGATAGATAGATAGATAGATAGATAGATAGATAGATAGATAGATAGATAGATAGATAGATAGATAGATAGATAGATAGATAGATAGATAGATAGATAGATAGATAGATAGATAGATAGATAGATAGATAGATAGATAGATAGATAGATAGATAGATAGATAGATAGATAGATAGATAGATAGATAGATAGATAGATAGATAGATAGATAGATAGATAGATAGATAGATAGATAGATAGATAGATAGATAGATAGATAGATAGATAGATAGATAGATAGATAGATAGATAGATAGATAGATAGATAGATAGATAGATAGATAGATAGATAGATAGATAGATAGATAGATAGATAGATAGATAGATAGATAGATAGATAGATAGATAGATAGATAGATAGATAGATAGATAGATAGATAGATAGATAGATAGATAGATAGATAGATAGATAGATAGATAGATAGATAGATAGATAGATAGATAGATAGATAGATAGATAGATAGATAGATAGATAGATAGATAGATAGATAGATAGATAGATAGATAGATAGATAGATAGATAGATAGATAGATAGATAGATAGATAGATAGATAGATAGATAGATAGATAGATAGATAGATAGATAGATAGATAGATAGATAGATAGATAGATAGATAGATAGATAGATAGATAGATAGATAGATAGATAGATAGATAGATAGATAGATAGATAGATAGATAGATAGATAGATAGATAGATAGATAGATAGATAGATAGATAGATAGATAGATAGATAGATAGATAGATAGATAGATAGATAGATAGATAGATAGATAGATAGATAGATAGATAGATAGATAGATAGATAGATAGATAGATAGATAGATAGATAGATAGATAGATAGATAGATAGATAGATAGATAGATAGATAGATAGATAGATAGATAGATAGATAGATAGATAGATAGATAGATAGATAGATAGATAGATAGATAGATAGATAGATAGATAGATAGATAGATAGATAGATAGATAGATAGATAGATAGATAGATAGATAGATAGATAGATAGATAGATAGATAGATAGATAGATAGATAGATAGATAGATAGATAGATAGATAGATAGATAGATAGATAGATAGATAGATAGATAGATAGATAGATAGATAGATAGATAGATAGATAGATAGATAGATAGATAGATAGATAGATAGATAGATAGATAGATAGATAGATAGATAGATAGATAGATAGATAGATAGATAGATAGATAGATAGATAGATAGATAGATAGATAGATAGATAGATAGATAGATAGATAGATAGATAGATAGATAGATAGATAGATAGATAGATAGATAGATAGATAGATAGATAGATAGATAGATAGATAGATAGATAGATAGATAGATAGATAGATAGATAGATAGATAGATAGATAGATAGATAGATAGATAGATAGATAGATAGATAGATAGATAGATAGATAGATAGATAGATAGATAGATAGATAGATAGATAGATAGATAGATAGATAGATAGATAGATAGATAGATAGATAGATAGATAGATAGATAGATAGATAGATAGATAGATAGATAGATAGATAGATAGATAGATAGATAGATAGATAGATAGATAGATAGATAGATAGATAGATAGATAGATAGATAGATAGATAGATAGATAGATAGATAGATAGATAGATAGATAGATAGATAGATAGATAGATAGATAGATAGATAGATAGATAGATAGATAGATAGATAGATAGATAGATAGATAGATAGATAGATAGATAGATAGATAGATAGATAGATAGATAGATAGATAGATAGATAGATAGATAGATAGATAGATAGATAGATAGATAGATAGATAGATAGATAGATGGATAGATAGATAAACAACTCTATTCAGTTCACAGTTTGTCTGCATTCAACTGATCAACTGTAAGAGAATCATATCAATGTACATAAAGTGACAGTAGAATACTTTCAGAGGAATCCATGCACTAAACTTTTCAACGAAATGTTATTATTGTCGTAAAAGAAAAGTTCAACAACAAATGATAAATTGATAAATTTAGATTTCGACAACTTTCAGAGTAAAACACACAATGAAATATCTCTAAAATCTTCATTATGACAGCCAAAACGGCCCGTACACACACCATGACTGCTGGAATAGATTACTTCACATGAAAATCCATCACCTCAGACACAATTTGCACTATGTTGAAGCCAAACAACTAAAAAACTAAGAAAAACATACCATAACAAAAGTCAGTGGTGTTTCCGAAAATGCCAAACTATACACTACTGTATTCATTGTAGCTGAGGTTAATTTACACCATGAAAAAATCAAAAGAAAATACGGACAATTATCGTTTCACTGCACTGCTTACTCATTTTGGTTTAGGTTATACTAAAAACTAAAGCTATTGTTTATCGCAAAAAGTGGGTTGACAATGTACGCGAAACGGTAGTCAAATATAACATCGTTTACTCGGAAACGAGGTCAGTGCCAAATGGGTCAAAATCGCGTTCCCAGCCACAATTCTATTAATAATCAAACAATAAAATTTTACTATGTGCTACGTCAGCACATAGTGGACTATTTAATCATTCATAAGAATACTCTTCCGCGACATTAGTTAGAAAATGTTGTTTTGTTTTTTTGTTTTTTTTTTTGTTTTTTTTTACTTTTACTATATACGATCCGTTCAAAACTATTCCATTTAACACGATATTCATATTATGTGTCAATTTGTAAATGAATAAAGTTCAAAAACTGAAACCGCACCGCAAACTCTTTTTTGCGCGTATGCTTACTTTTGTTAGGTTTTCAATCATTAAGGCACTCTGGATCGGAATTCGTTGTCGTAACCTTTGTCGTTCGCAAGCGAACAACTAATAATAATTACGTGAACGATATAAATCAAACCTTCCATATCTATTAAGTATAAGTAATTTCAGCTTCAATGCTACACAAAAGCAGCTCCTATGTAGAACTAACACCGAAATCAGCAACACATCCAACTAATCGATGAGCCACACCACCGCCGCAAACATAAGCATATCATTATATCGTGATTAGTTTACCGCATCGCACAGAGACATCACACCGCCAACACCCGCATCGACAACACAGCGACACGGTCGTCACAAACATCAGCACATTCAGCATCTGTCACAATATCTACACCGACATTGCAATCACTAGCACCACTTGCATCAGCCTCAACATTATTGACACCATCAACACCAAAACCTTTATTTCAATTGATATCCTCATCACAACCACCCAAATCAGCAACATGAACAATATCATTATCATCACCACCACCGGTATCAGCATCCCTACCACAAAATTCGACATCACTGGGACATTCCAATCACCACCATCGACAGGAGCATCACGCTTACCTGCGTAAGCAGCACTTATTTAGTTAAAAAAGACCGCTCAAGAAGCATGTCAAGTTTTATTGATTAATATACCGATTGGTTTTTAGAAAATAATATAAAACATTTATTAGTAAATTGCAGACGACTTCAGCCGACGTTCAACGGGTAGCCAGTGCCAATTTACACTCAATTTGAAAACATCGCGTTTGAGTGGTTCAAAATAAAGAAACGATAATAACCATCTCCCGTAAGTATCAATATACGTATTTGTTTTTTATGGAACGGGATACACCTACAAGAATTTCAAAAATGACAATCTGAAAACAATGTTGCTTGACATACTTCCTCATTTTACAACAGTTTTGAGACGTTAAGTTTCTGAAAACATATTTTGGGGGAATCTATTTAACTTAAAATGAAAAACTCAAGACATTTATCTCTTAACAGCCGATGCAACCTTTATGCGCTAGATAATAAGGTAGAGTTAATGCAGCCGCTGAGCGTAACGATGTTCAAAAGTTGGAAAAAATAATTTTCGGATAAAATAAAATTAAACCATTATGTGAGAAATAACTCATGATTCATACAAGTATTTTGGGGTATATTTTGTTTATTCATGTAATATGAATATCGTTTAAATTACAGTGAGGATTATATTATAAAAGGGTTTACATGAATGTGCTGTACTGGTGGGTTATATTGCAATCATTGATCGTGTGATAACACACGGGCTCGTGGAAAACAACATCGCACAATCAACTCGTGCAATGAAACCTATCGAAATAACACATTAATGTCGTATTCCCTGTATCTATTTTTTATAACGAAAGAATATGAGTCGGGAATCATAATTGTGGCAGAGCTACAGCATATAGGAGACCTGTTTGGTACAAATAGTCAAGGTTTTCTTTTCGGTGCAGCTGTAGGTAAAGTGTGTGCCGATAGACCCGATTTAGCTTATTTACAATAATCGAAAATGTTTCTTTTAAAGGGACCTTTTTAGAGATTTTGGCATGTTTTGAAGTTTGTCATGAAATTCTTTAAATTGATAATGTAAACGTCGGAACTAAAGAGTTCCAGTATAAAACAAAAATAAAATTAAAAGTAGAAAAAAAGTAATCCACACCTAGGCTCGAACCACTGACTCTTGGAGTAAAAGTCTAGCGCTAAAACCACTCGATCAACCGTGCTAGACGCAACACAGTATGTATTTTATTCCTAATATTAACAATCCTCTTAATGTCACATAATATAACGATAACAACAGAACTTTCCAAATTATACAATCGTTTCGCGTTTGTAAAGCATTATAATTTTCAGGTTTTTAAATCGTCAAAAGATGCATATAATGGATATTGTAGATCATGGTGAATGGTCAGTATTACTTTTTTCCTAGCAAAAAAACATTACTACAACGACAATTTGCAAATTTGATTTTTTCTTTCTAATTTTGTCAATCGATCAAAACGTGAAAAGGTCCCTTTAAATCGGATGAAATGCTCATCCCATTTAGCTGATTAATACCATTTAGCCTACATAACGGTTTAACAGATTGTCATATAGGTCGCGTTTTTCGATTCATCACGTGCACCTAACCATTCATCCACTGTAGTGTTTTCATTATTTCTTTGAACGTTCAGCGCTCATGTTTCAGTGTCAAAATGTCCCAAACAAGAGTTTTTCCGGACTATGGACTTCTTAGCGCTAGTTTAGTACACATGCACCTATCATGTTGATATAGTCCAAACAAGATTTTTCCCGGATTGTGGGCTAACACGTACATGTATAATACACAAACACCTACCACGATAACGTTAGTCAAGTGCCGTCTAAATTCGTCACGTGCACGTGACCATTCATCGAGTTTTCCAGGAATTTTCGCTAATGCGGGCTTTGAGAGTACACGCGCGGCTTTCACGCTGATATATCGACCTAAGCGTTTGAATTAATTTATAATGTAAAGTTCCCATGTTTGTGTGTCCAAAACTTGCAAACAAGAGTTTTTTTCAGAGCTATTGATTACTGTTTTTAAAGTACACAAGCAGGTGCCAAGCTGAAATAGTTACGTGCCGTGTCAATGCAACTTGAACACGTGACCCTTCATCCATTTTAGCGTTATGGTATTAACCGTCTAACGAACAGTGCCCATGTTTCAGTGTTCAAAAGTCCCAAACAACAAGTTTTCTGGACGTCGGCCGAAAACTCGCTTATAAAGTAGACAAACACCTAACAGGCTGGTTTAGTAATGTGCCGTCTTAATGCCACACGTGCGCGTGCTTATTCATCCGAATTAGCCTTTTTATTTATGTCAAGCGTTTTTATTATCTAATAACGTACACTGCCAATGTGTGTAAGACATGTCACCGCAACGATTCATTATTTATGGTGATTTCAAAATATTGAACGTGTTGTCTAATGGAGTTTCATTTTTCCTATACGGAATATATTCAATTTTCATTATATCGCTGTTATCACCAACACTAGGGGCTCAAGATTGTTACGGGGCGCAGGCATTACATATAATGACCATAATGGTGATGTTAACCAATACACATGGAGAAAGCCAAATACTCTTCAGCAAGCCAGACTAGATTTCTTCCTTGTCACAAGCAATCTTGTGCAACACATAAGACAATCTGAAATTAAAGCTAGCTACAAATCTGACCATTCAGTTATAACTTTAGATTTAAATCTCTGTGAAATAACGCATGGTAAAGGACTTTGGAAGTTCAATAATTCATTATTACATGATGAAGAATATCTAAAGACTATTAAATTAAAAATCGAAGAAATTAAAAAACAGTATTGCTTACCTGTTTATAACACTGAATTACTAAATACTGTTGACGACAACGTGTTGCAGTTTACTATAAATGATCAGCTGTTTTTGGAAACTCTATTAATGGAAATAAGAGGCAAAACAATATCTTTTTCATCTTACAAGTCCAAACAGAGGAAGGATAGGGAATTTTTTCTTATAAAACAAATTGAAACACTAGAAAAAACTATTAACGAAACAAACATTGATGAGCTTAACTTATTGCAACAGGAACTCTCAAATATACGTGAAACAAAATTAAAGGGATCATTTATAAGGTCAAGAGCCAAATGGATAGATGAAGGTGAAAAACCAACAAAATATTTTTGTAATTTGGAAAAACAACATTCATCTAGTAAAACGATACCTTATATTATAAACAATGATGGCCAAAGTATATGTGATCAAAAAGAAATGTTAACTGAAGCTGCTAAATATTACAAGACTTTATACACAGAAACAGTAAAAAATGAAACTAATAGTAATTCTGACATATTTGATGAGCTAGAACAAATACAAAATGTTAAACTAAGTAATGATGAATCTCAATCATTAGAAGGCTTGCTGACAATGGAAGAAATCTCCGCTACACTAAAAAATATGAAAAATGATAAAAGCCCAGGCTCAGATGGCTTCACTACAGAGTTTTTCAAAATGTTCTGGAAGGATCTTAAATCTTTTATTCTTAGAAGTCTAAATTATGCTTTTATCTCAGGATCCTTGTCAATTACTCAAAAACAGGGAATCATCACATGCATACCAAAAGAAAACAAACCAAGACAATTCTTACAAAATCTTAGACCCTTAACACTTTTAAACGTTGTTTATAAGATAGCCTCAGGTACAATTGCAAATAGATTAAAAACCGTCCTAGATAAACTAATCGCCAAAGACCAAACTGGCTTTATAAAAGGAAGATATATAGGAGAAAACACAAGACTACTATATGATATTTTAAAATACACGGAGGATAATAAAATACCTGGACTTTTAATGACATTAGATTTTGAAAAGGCCTTCGATACACTCTCCTTCAATTTTATTGAAAAAACCTTAATGCATTTTAATTTTGGTATTATGCTCAGAAGTTGGGTCCGTCTTTTCTTATATAACACCATGACGACTATTCAGATCAATGGATTTTTATCGGATTTCATAAGAATCGAAAGAGGGTGCCGTCAAGGTGACCCAATCAGCTCGTATATCTTTATTTTAAGCGCAGAAATCTTGGCTATTCTAATACGAAACACAAAAAACATTAAAGGCATAAAAATAGAAAATGTTGAATACAAGATATCTCAATTTGCAGATGACACCTCTCTTTTGTTGGATGGCTCTGACATCTCTCTTAACACTGTTATGCAGTTATTACATAAATTTGCTCTAGAGTCTGGATTGAAAATAAACTGCGACAAAACAAATCTGATATGGATAGGTTCTAAAAAATATAGCATACACTCAATTAAAACTAAGTACAAACTCCACTGGGGCACAACAAATTTTAAACTGTTAGGCATCATATTTGATGTAGATTTAGAAAAAATGATCGAGTTAAATTTTCAAAATAAGATAGCTAGTTTACAAAGTATAATACAATTTTGGAAAAGAAGAAATCTAACACCATTAGGGAAAATAACCATAGTAAAAACCTTGTTGCTTCCCCTTTTAACACACTTATTTATTGCTCTCCCTAGCCCAGGATCAAGTATATTGAAACAAATACAAAATTGTTTTAACAACTTCATATGGAATGGACCTATAAAAATAAAGCATAATATACTTATCAAATCTTATGAACATGGAGGTCTTAATATGATCGACGTTAACTCATTTGAAAAAAGTATGAAGCTCACATGGATAAAGAAATTAGTAACATGTACTGGGAAATGTTTCCAACTTGTGTATTCACTATTCGATGTTAAAAAAATGATTAATATGGGAAATGCATATATCGACAAAATTGTCAAAAAAATAACAAATTGTTTTTGGAAGGATGTGCTTATATATTATGGAATCTACATTAATAAAATCAAAATAAGTAAACCTGATGATATACTTGACATGCCACTTTTTTATAACAGCAACCTAAAGATTGGTTCTAATTGTATTTATGATACAAGTATGTATGAACGTGGCATACGATATATAAGAGACATATTATGTACCACTGGAAAATTAAAGTCTAAGCAAGAAATTGAAAATTGTACAGGTAAACAAATCAATTTTTTATTTTACGAAGGTCTAAAAAGATCTGTAGCAGAGTTCATTAAAAACTCAGGTTTTGAGTCTGTAAAAACAACAACCAATAATGGACCTTTTCTTTCTTGTTACCTTAATTCGGTTGTTTTTACCCAGAAGCACAATAAACAAGTATATGAAACTTTTATTTCAAATACTGAAAAACCTACAAGTGAAACTAAATGGAATGGAATATTTAGTAATATAAACTGGAAGTATGTGCATAGTTTTGTTTTTAAAATATCCAGAGATACTTATATACAATGGTTACATACTAGAATAATACATAGAATCTTAGGAACTAAATCTTTGCTATATAAAATGAAAATTGTTGATGATAATATATGCACATTTTGTAACAATCATGAGGAAACTTTAACTCATCTTTTCTGGAGCTGTGAGCACATCCAAACCATTGTTCAATATGTTACAAATGTATTGAATATAAATAATGTCAATATGACAACACTCTCTTGCCAGGACATGCTTTTAGGAATTTGTATAGAAAAAATGAATCCTATCAATATATTGCTCCTTGAAATTAAAAGGTATATTTTTATGTGTAAACGAACAAATACAATCCCAAATGTTCCAGGACTTAAGAGAACTCTACTATTATCATGGGAAATCCAAAAACAGACGACTCGCCAAAATAATATATTCCCAAATTGGTCAGTTGTAAGAATATTCGTTGAATGAACCCAAGCCAATATAATTGAATGTTACAAAATATGTACTACTTAATATACATTTAAAGCACACAGGTGTCACACTTTTTTTTCCCCTCTCTCTTATTTTTTATCATATTTGTATAATTGCAAAGTTTTTCTTTATAAACCTACAAAATTGTTAAAAATGATATGTGTTATTTGTGCATATAATTTTATTATGATACAATGAATTATTGTGGTTTGATTTTAACAATGTCTGTCTGAAAATATTAACCCATATTTATGCTACTAACACATAATCTGTTGTACGGTATGGAGCAGGATGGCCTCGACCTGCACTTACCTATGGACGAGGTAAATAAAGTCTCTTTCAAAAAAAAATAATATCAGACAGTAACCTGTTAATCGCTATATGGCCACTAGA
>VMBQ01003853.1:75854-99444 GCA_007657795.1 Dreissena rostriformis
TGTCGTCATCGTATTGTCGCATTGTCGCCATCGTACTATCGCACTGTCGCCATCGTATTGTCGCACTGTCGTCATCGTATTATTGTATTCTCGTCATCGTATTACCGCACTATCGCATTGTCGCCATCGTACTATCGCACTTTCGCCATCGTATTGTCGCACTGTCTTCATCGTATTATCGCATTGTCGCCATCGTACTATCGCGTTCTCGCATTGTCGCCATCGTACTATCGCACTGTCGCCATCGTTTTGTCGCACTGTCGTCATCGTATTATCGCATAGTCGCCATCGTACTATCGCTTTGTCGCATTGTCGCCCTCTGGATTTTAATGTGAAACCACGATGGCCCTAACGGTATTCCGTAGTTTTCTTACAGATAAGTCGTCATTTTGAATATTTATGGAAATAAATATGTCAGGCACTTCTACACCTGTTTAATATAAATCTTGGTGTGGGGATTTATAGTAGGGATCACCATTTATATCAGCAATTAAAGGCCACCACCATTTACTATAGAAGTACAATCATATCATTATACAAATAGAAGTGACAGTATAACAAACATGACAGTATACAAATGGAAGTGATAGTATAACAAACATGACAGTATACAAATGGAAGTGATAGTATAACAAACATGACAGTATACAAATGGAAGTGATAGTATAACAAACATGACAGTATACAAATGGAAGTGATAGTATAACAAACATGACAGTATACAAATGGAAGTGATAGTATAACAAACATGACAGTATACAAATGGAAGTGATAGTATAACAAACATGACAGTATACAAATGGAAGTGATAGTATAACAAACATGACAGTATACAAATGGAAGTGATAGTATAACAAACATGACAGTATACAAATGGAAGTGATAGTATAACAAACATGACAGTATACAAATAGAAGTGATGGTATAACAAACATGACAGTATACAAATAGACGTGATAGTATAACAAACATGAAGTAGACACATAGAAGTCATAGTGTAACAATCATAACATTATACAAATAGAAGTGATAATATAACAATCATGACAGTATACAAATAGAAGTGATAGTATAACAAACATGACAGTATACAAATAGAAGTGATGGTATAACAAACATGGCATTATACAAATAGAAGTGATAGTATAACAAACATGACAGTATACAAATAGAAGTGATGGTATAACAAACATGGCATTATACAAATAGAAGTGATGGTATAACAAACATGACAGTATACAAATAGAAGTGATGGTATAACAAACATGGCATTATACAAATAGAAGTGATAGTATAACAAACATGACAGTATACAAATATAAGTGCTAGTATAACAAGCATGGTATTATACAAACAGAAGTGATAATATTGTGTAACATAGCTGTTATTAAGAAATTAATCATTGTAGAAAATTATTAATAAATCTTTTATCACAACTACCATTATTTCATAAGAATATAATGTAATAGATGTTTAATTATAAAGAAAATAATGGTTTAAATAAAATTATGGAATCTTAATTTAAATATTAACCACATAATACGAGAACGTTACTAAGTTAACATTAAAATGTAACACGGTTATAACGGTGAAATCAAAACGTGCTTCCTAAAGGTATATACATAAAAGATGTCAACCCGATTAGTTGTGAAAGAACCAAAATGCCTTGCCTCAGGTATATTGTTCTTAATTCAACATCAAAACAACACGTCAGCAAGGGTCAAATGTGATAATTGTGTCTAGTACGTCCATGCCTCAAAAGGGGCGGAGCATAAGCGTTGTAATAACCATTCAAAATTGTATAAGGCCAGATGTGTTATCTCTGGATTTTATTTTTGGGTAGAGAAGGCAGTCCACTTTTAGCCAGTGACTAGACAAGACGAATGTTCGTGTGTAGCAGGGTCATATGGCCCTGTGCTGTAAAATTTCACGAACATTAGCAAGCGTTGTATAAGAAAATATTTAAGAGAAATAAATCGCGATGAAAAGAGAAATGAACTTTGTTTGTTATTGTGTGTTCTCCACGAGCAATGTGTAATTACGTTACAATAACAAACATGACAGTATACAAATAGAAGTGATGGTATAACAAACATGACAGTATACGAATATAAATGATGGTATAACAAACATGGCACTATACAAATAGAAGTGATAAAATAACAAACATGGAATTAAACAAAAAAGAAGTGATGATATAACAAACAGGGCATTATACAAGTAGAAGTGATATTATAACCCACACTCAACTGAGTCACTATTCCAGAAGTCTTTTCAGCTGCAAAGAAGGATATAAATATATAAATATGATATAAACAATTACAAGCCACATTGTTCAACAGCATGGCATGTAGTGTACTTATGGTGAACAATCAATATATGTAGGTATGGCAGACAGGAGAATGCATGATACCAATGACAAATATGTCGTAAAAAAGTTCTTTGTATTATAAAACTACGTTAAGTGTTTGATCCATCAATTCCCTATATATTTGTTTTAAATAAAAACGTAAGCCCAGAAAAGAATGTTAAAAAGCGATTTTGAATATTTTGGCATGTCGTTGCATATCCTCATTAAAGTGGGAAATAAATCGAGTATCGTTAAAAAGTTGAAGAAAAAACGTTTACCGACCTACTTTTCGCTAAAAAAATTTAGATGTTAGTGGAAACAAACACCGTTTATTCTAATGAGTTGCAATTCTGACCTTGTACACAAACATTATTTACAGTTTCATCATTAAACTATGCTGGTTGACTGGGTGCTAGATTTTGACGAAAGGTTTGTTTCTTTCTTTTCCAAAGTCCAGCCAAATAGTTTTATTGTGTATAAGTGATACACACGTTTTCTGCAAATAAATGCAATGAATATAAACACCCCTTGTCCATTCGATAAAATGATAAAAATATATGCAAACACTTCTTTTCCAGTGTATGTGTAGATGAATCCGAATATCCAGGATAGACCGACCAGCGTAGCAAGCTTTGCAAATATTGTTACGTAATTTAGTTTTGATTTGGCTGAACTTTGAACAGTGGAAGTCGCCCTTTTAATCTTAAAAACCAATACGCAAAATATGGCAAGGTTCGCTATAAGTATAAGAAAAACTGGCAGGGCAAACGTATAACCCACCATTGACGGTCTAGAAATATAACAAGTTCCGTCTCCATAGCCTAGTTCCTGATTGTCTGTATCCACGACGACAACGATGATGTTGATTGCTACAAAGAGCAGCGATCCAACTAAGGTGTATATAGTGTATATGAAGGTGGTCCAAACATGACTTTGTTTGGAAGACTGAACGCTTATGCTATTGAATATGCGGAACATATGCCAACAACAGACGTTCATCCAGAACATTACGAGAAGCCAGAAGAAATGAACAAGAGCTCCAATAAGCTTGCAGGTCCATGAAGATACATAAGGGTGTTGTCCCTTGCCAAACTGAAATAAAACCTGCGCGATTATCAGACTGATCACTAGTCCCATGTTGTTAAGTCCAGGCTGATTGCGTAGCTCCTGGAACAAGCAATATGTCACCAAGGTTATCAACAGACACGTGACAGATATGATCATGCATACAAGACTCAAAATGCCTGTCGCAGTCACTGGTTTGCTTCCTGTTGTGTACTCAGTTAGTCGATCATTGCTATCGTTGTAAGAATTTTGATAAATGTTCCAGCATATTTCGAACGTTTCATTATGTTCAGATTTCTTGTTTCGTCTGTAACTGACGTATTTTGCGTCAATCACTGCACCGTTTTTCAGTCGAAACGCATTATTTCCGATGGGATTTATTTCCGTTAAATTTAAACGAATGAGTGGACATTTAAATCTAACGGTGAGGATAGTATCGGTCGTGTCGTCGGTATTTAATTCGCTTAATGAACAATTAAATGTAGTAGCAGCTTGACTCAAGAGTTTGTTAGAAACTGGATCAAACATAATGACTTTGGACGTATTTGAAACATCATAACTGAAGAAATCTACGAATTCAAGATCAAATGTAACATTATAGGTATTGGATGCTAGCGTGACGTTTGTTTGGTCATACTCAAGGGCCTTATCCAAGGAGGTAACGCTGTACTGTTGTCTTCTAGTCTGTAAATTCAATTTAATTCTCACAAGGAAATAATCAATTGATCCTGACTGTAACGGTGCATCACGAGTGGGTGTAGGTGGATCGGATGGTAATAGAGGCTCGCCAGGTGTTAATGTTGGTATATCAGTTGCTGTTGACTCGGTATTGTTTTCGTTTAAGTTATAAAGTATTGTAAAGCTGTACACAGCCTCATACAGTTCCCAGTGGTGAAGCATTTCTGTAATCTTGTTTTGAAGCAACGTCACACATTGGTTAATGCGATCGTTATGCAATCCTGTCTGGAGTGTAAACTTAAGATATGCTATGTACGACACACCACCAATCGTGTCCACCGCGTTTGCACATGCACTGTCATAAAATTGTTTTGGGAATAGGCAGAATATGTCTCGGCAGGTTTCCTGAAATAAAGAAAAATGAAATGAAAAAATACATGTAATGCATTATTTATTATGTTTCACTATGGTGTACTTCATACCAGATACAGTTTAGCATATTCACTTATTTAACAGATTATTGTAATCAATTACCTCATATTTGTCGTACACTTGTCCAGAAGAGCATCCTGTCGATTGGAGCGCATTAGGTGTGGTATCTTCTTTCTCTGTGTTAAACGCCAACAACGAGGAAAACTCGGGAAACAACACGCCGACCTTTTTTTCGGATGAGGGGATGTCTATTTTGGATGAGAGGGATGAGAAGATGTCTATTTTGGATGAGAGGATGTCTATTTTGGATGAGAGGATGCCAATTTTGGATGAGGGGATGTCCATTTTAGATGAGGGGGTGCTGAGGGAGAAGATGGGACACGAAGGATAAATATCATTTGTGTTGCACAGAAAACAGAAAACATTTTTAAACTTATAGTCGAAAATAGACGTAAATCCATCGCATGCCTTTTCTAACAGTGGATCATATTTAACGATGTTGCCAGAGACGTTACATTTGTCGATATTGGGAATACGACACATACTTGTGTGCACTATTTTTCCTGGTTTGGGTGCAAATATAACATTGCATAATTTCGGCTGCAAGATGGCTTTAATAACACTGTCCTGGTTAGATGCTTCCAAAATTGCAAGCGCTTCGTGGGCGTGTAGACATTGTAAGGTAGCATCCCAGAACCCTAATGCACCCCCTGTGGTTGAAAATGTTCCATCTGGGTTAGTCACAAAATTACATTGCGCACAATATTTGTTGGCGTATGTGACATTTGTACGTGTGTCAAGGACTGGAACATTTGACTCCAACTTGTTTTCCGGTCTGTTTATGCACAATGATATAACGTCGGAGCTCGGATTAGTGTTCGCATAGTCTGGGTGGCATTTTGTGCGCATGTAGTAGTAGTTCTCTCCAGGCCAACCTCCTTTTCGCATCTGGACCGCCTCACATGATAAGAAGTCCATATCTAAGGAAGAACATACTATTAAAATTGGTTTAAACAGTATGTATTTAGCTATTCGTAGACAACAATATAATACAATACAAACATACATGCTACTTTCGATGAAATATGCGTAAAGCCCCTATAACGCTCAAAATCAACGAATAATTCGTAAAATGTTTCATAAAATGAAGTTACCCCATAGATAATCAGTGTTCCTTATAGCAATAGCCAAAATTTCAACGCTAGATGTGGTCTGGTAACATAGATATAACAAGATACAAAATTCTCATTTTTGTGTGGCACAATATATTCCATTTTATTTCCCGCAACGATATATTTTCATACGACACACGAACACTACATTGTTACATGAACATGTGTTGAATAAACTGTACCACAAAAAAATAAAAAAAGAGAATTTTGTATCTTGTTAAATCTATGTTACCAGACCACATCTAGCGTTTCGTTCAATGCAGCCATATGATTATAATCAAAATATAAGAAATATTCAAATGGGACTTGACAAAAACATATAAACACAAGAGCTGTGTTTGTAAGAAACGCAATGCCCCCTATTGCGCTTTGAAGCCATATAGTTGACCTTTTGCCTTGAAGGATGACCTTGACCTTTCACCACTCAACATGTGCAGCTCCATGAGATTCACATGCATGCCAAATATCAAGTTGCTATCTTCAATATTGCAAAAGTTATGACCAAGGTTAAAGTTTTGGGACAGAATGAAAGACCGAATGACAGACAGAATGACAGACATAATGAAAGACAGAATGACGGACAGAATGACAGACACACAGGCCAAAAACAATATACCCCCTCTTCTTCGAAGAAGGGGGCATAATAACTAGTCCTTATTAAACTACAGTATTTACCAGCCATGTTAACTTTGTCGAAAACATCGGGGCAACACGTCCCCTTCATGGCACAAGACGTTGCATCACATGAGCACTTTCCGCAGGACGATGTTAGTTTAGGACAAGTTAAAGTCAACCCGTTGTTAAAGGGCTGAACCTTCGAATTGGATGCGCCGCAAGGAGTGTAGTTATCGCACATTTCGGATTGAATAATCGCCAACCTGGCTACTTCCGTCGCGTTGAACGCATCCTGTGATGACGTCACAAGATGACCGTAGAAATTCAAAACAGTCAGATAAATTATGTAAATCATAGTTTTGTTGTATTCGTCGTGTTTTTTTAATTTAACAATGTATGTCGGGCACTTGTTCGGTGGTACTTTTCACTATTCTAAACTGTCACAAATCCAAAACAGTACCTGCTGTCCGTTACAATGATTCAACGTTATTCACAACGTCAGCGCGTTAATTTATCAACATTTACGATAAATATTTCCCTTTTAAAAACAAACTTTCTTTTATTCAAACATTCCGCATAGCCGCCAGCGGTTTATTGATATTATCACTATGTTCTCCCATCATTTCAGTCACTAAATATGATCGCAGTACGACACTTCCTGCTTCCTAATGTGTTTACTTCATTTGTGAAAACATGAATTATAATTGTTGACAATACTGTTTAAGTACCTGCGTTTAAATAGTAAACGAAGATGAGATTAACTTCAAGGTGTACAAGTAGATTGCGTAAATTGCACTGAAGCAGAAATCGTTGGCGTGATTTATATCACACATAATGGCGAAATAAGCATCTAATATCTTGACAGGGTGTTTTCATTCCAAAATCATGTGCGCTGCAAAGCAATTTGCTTAATATTAACTGTTAATCGGATGAGTGAATTTGTACATCGGTTGAACAATTTCGTTGTTTAATTTGTTGGGTTTATAGTTAACGATGCACTAACGTGTACCAAAACGTTTTACCTAAATATATAAAAACAAAACACACAAAATAGTGTTTATGTTGTATTCAGTGATATCTACAGCAGCTGTGAGTTGAACCATTTATCATTAATAAGTAACTTGCAGATATGAGTCGTGTTCTGAGAAAACTGGGCATAATGTGCGTAAAGTGTTAGCACAGGCTAATCAGGGACGACTCTTTTCGCTTTTATGACATTTGTCGTTTAAATGAAGTCTCTTCTTAGCAAAAATCCAATTTAGGATGAAAGTGTCGTCCCTGATTAGCCTGTGCGAACTGCACAGGCTAATCTGGAACGACACTTTACACACATGCATTATGCCCAGTTTTCTCAGAACGCTACACATATATCCGCTTTATTTACACTGTCTGTTCCAAATGATGGCTTATTGCTGCTATACCCGCGCAATTGGCTTGCCTATTTCACTCGTCGTTGCGCACTACAATATAGCTTACAGTTTCATTAGCGACATCATCGCCAGTGATCATGAATAAACAATGATGATGATGGTGATGATGATGATGATGATGATCATGAACCCAACCAATGCAAGACACTTTCCTAGAAAAACATTCTTAAACCTTAATCTTCCAGCTGTGACGGGTGCAACAGCAGACCAGTCCGGGTAAATCACTCATGACAGAATGGAGGATCCCAATAATCAAACAACTCCTTTAAGAACAAGGTCTTCTTCAGAAAATTTCGACTGGGAACTGCAATGTTTCATATGTGGAGAAAAACGTGATCCAAAAAGGGACAGTAATTCAAAAGGTTATTCTAGAAGTTGGTCATTTGTTGAACAATCTAAATAAATAGATCCTTAAACAATATACTCAAAGGTCTTAGATTGTGCATATAAACGTCATGATGAGCGTGTTATTAATTGTCTTTTGAGTCTTCCAAATGGTGATCTTGTTGCTGTTAAGGCTAAATACCTCCGCAAAAAGGGTTGTCTTGCGATTTATTACAACACTGCTGGTTTAAACTTTGAAAAGTGTGACAAATACAATATCACTTACAAGAAAGCTGCAACAACTTTGAAAGAAGAATTTGAACACACAGTCATTGTTGAAAAAAAAGTTGTGAAATTAACCACTTTACGACAAAGATTTATAGAACTCTGTATTGATCAGGGATGCCATGAAGCTGAACATTACAAAACATCGTACCTTAAAAAACTTTTGAGTGGAATTTGGCCCGAAATATCATTTATTCATAAGAAGGGAAAAACAGATCTTGTGTGTGATTCAACAAAAATGGGATGAATAGCCAAAGAAGAACACCATCAGGCGGAATTGTCCCAAGTCATGTAGCTCTTCGAAGCCAAGGTGGAGAACTTATCGTTGCAGTTGCTGACAACTGGGATCACAATGAAAGGACGGTAGATGGAAAACAAACCACACATGCCATGACAAGCCTTCTTATGTCCAACAAAACTGCTGACTTTCCTGTACCAAGACTCATTAGATCAGACAGTAGAACATTCAATGCCAATTCGTTACCTGGTGGTGGACTGTGCATCATCATTGCTTACAGAAAACCTGCCAAAAGACCTTCACCAAAGTTAATACCCCCCGTGACAATATATGAGCTACTAGATCATCCAATCCCATCAGCTGTCAGAATCGCTCGAGCAAAGGAGCTACTCTACTCAATAGGCAGAACGGCCCTATTTTGCGATGATCTTGCAGAAGAAAGAGTACCGTTACTTCCAAACTGGAATATTTTCCATAGTTACATCAACGATTATCAACCCCAAAATGTTTCAAACATTGCTTACGACCCAATCATTATGGCCAAACGTACAGAGTACAGCACAGTCTATACAACACTAGTTCGTGCTAAGGAAGTCATGAATGCCCTCGGCCAGGAACATGCTCCTATTATATTTGATATGAGTTTGCTTTCCAAGGCCATAAAAATTGTTTGGAACAAGCCAGAAGAGCTGAAAGGAGTGATCCCATTACCAGGTGGGATGCATTTTCTTATGTCTGTGTTTGCTGGCATAGGACATCTGTATGGGGAAGCTGGCTTGAGACATCTTCTTTCTGACTCTGGACTGTATGCACCTGTCACTGTAGCAAATATACTATCAGGAAAGGATTTTGAAAGGGCACTAGTTGCCTTCAAGCTGGTTGATGAAGTTCTAACCACACGTTTTTTGGCAAACTTTGAAACTTGGTGTGAAGAATCAGATAAGGCCATTCCAAGGACAATCATTGACCTGTTGAAGAACCTTAAGACATTGAACTCTGAATCACATGATACCACAGTTAAAGAAATATGCACTGAAATTGACATTCGTATCACACCATTGATAGAAGAATTCTGCAATGAATCTAGGAAACTTTCCCCAACCTTTCGATTTTGGGACGATTACCTACATAAAGTTTCCCTCCCACTGAAATGTTTTATATCTTCTACAAGATCGCCTTACTGGACTGTATACCAAGATTCTATTCATAAACTGATGCCACTACTCTTTTCTTCGAATCGAGGGACATATGCAAGATACATGACCGTGCAACTTCTACAAATGAAAAGATTGCCAAGTGAAGTTGAAGATGGTTTCAACAAAGGTTTGTTTACTGGAAAACTTTGAGATGGGNCTTACACTTCTCGAAATCCTTTTCCGGCTTTGAAAACGGTATAAATGCAATGTCACCAACTAATCTTTCTGGATATCGATTGCCCGAGTTACACAATCCAAATTGACACCGTTTAACCATATCTAATCTGCGTTTTTAAAGAGGAAAACAAACGAAACTCGTTGAAAAATGTGAATATCTAGATTCAGCGTGTCTAGAAAACGGCGGACAGCTCGTTGGTAACTGAAGCGCCCGATTAATCGATGGCTGATTGGTCGATCGATATTAAGATAAGGATTTGATTGACAGTTGGCGATTACAAATCTGTACACCAAATCCATATCATTTTTGACACATATAGTGCAAATAGCCTGAAAGGAGAAACCAGACGACGTAGAGGAGACTGTGAGTCATCTAACAAGGTGCATGTTCACAGCAATTTGAAAATTCCCATAGACTGGAAGAAGTTTTTAAGTTCATCAGCAAACAAAGCAAGTTTAACACAATATTACACCGGCTTTCTAAGGGAAAACTCAAATCTGAAAACACATGAAAAGATCTTCATTAATGGCGGAGCAGACACAGAGTGCCTTGAAATTACAACACATGGTTGCAGAGAAATAAAGGTTCTTCAATCACACCAAGAAGAAGCTGACACGCTGATGATACTACATGCCAGATATGCAGCAGATATAGGAGGAACCTGCATTGTTGTACATTCACCTGACACAGATGTTCTTGTTCTCTTGATGCACCATTACAACGCTATTGAGGCGAAAGAGCTTTATCTACTCACAGAAAGAAACACTACTCACGTAGATAAAATAGTTTCATTCCAATCCATGATGTTGTTCACAAGCTGACTGAAGATCATATGAAAAGCCTGCTGACAGTTTATTGTATCTGTGATACAACCAGTGGATTTTATGCGAATGGAAAGAAAAAAGTTTTCAATTTGTTCATGAAATATGCCAAAACTTTCCAGAATGTGCATGATATAGGTGAACAATTGATCCTTCAAAAGTAACCAAAGGATGCCTCTGAAAAGTTTGTTGCTCTTCTATATGGAAATGAAAATCTAACATTGAATAAAATCAGACGCATTCGAGCTGCAACATCTGCACATCCCAAAGCCTTGCCTCCAACCAGAGACAGTTTTTATCTACACTGTCTCAGATGTCTCCTACAGCTCTGGATATGGCGCCATTCCCTTGTTGCAAAACATGACTTGCTATCACTGACTTTGTTTGGTTATCATTTTGATAGCAACAACAATTTAGTTCCAACAATGATGAATCAACCAATTGCTGCCCCAGAGCTTCTTAATGATCTGACGTGTGACTGTAAAATATGTGAGGACTTTACATGTTCCTGTTTAAACAACCAACAACCATGCACAGCAGCCTGCAACTGTACTGCAAAATATGCACACACAAGATATGCTTTGTGCCAATTTGCATACTTTGACATTAGTGTTTGATCCAGATAGTGACATTTCTTATACTGAAGCTTGATGTGTGTTCAAACAGCAGTAAATAGACGGTTTGACAGTGGCATTAGGATTAAAAATAAATAATAAAATAGCATCATTAATGAGAATTCCTTATTTCACATAAATCAGAAGACATTTATTCCATGTATTACCTTGATATAACCCAAACAATTAATACAATAATAACATATGGTCAAGTGTTTTATTTTTATTTTTCATTTTATAGGACAAACACAGTTTACTTAATCTTGTAATTATTTGCAACACGTTATAAAAGTCGGTATTGTTAGTACAATGTACACATCCTCAATGCCATTTGTTCATTGTCTGTATTGCTGTGACATGATATTGTTTTTTTCCATAGAAAGACTGAACTTTAAGTCTATCGATGTACTGCTCTAGTATATGTTTCTTATTGACTTCACACTAATCGATTATGAAAAATAATACATTATCTTCAGAGGAGCAATATTAAGTTTCTATTTAGATTCGCTTGTTTTTCTGTTTTACATATTTATTAATATTATTTATGTTAATATTAATTTATCCGAGTTAAAAAAAAATGAAAAAAAAATCGAAGGACACAAGTGATTTGTAACCTTTAACATTTAAGTAGAATGCAACCTTTCGGTTTTGATATTTACATCCAGTTGATAAAACATTGTTAACAATTATGTTCAAAGATTGTTATATTGTGCATAGCTGTGATTGTATCTCATTGCACAATTATTTTGACATGTTCATCTTATTTAAAAATAATGTATAAAACTGTATGATTTATATACATGTATGTGTCACAAAATACATGTAAGGTGGTTCCAAAAGGCATTTCTGAAAAAATGAATGTTTTGTGATGGTACATCCCTTTTTTATAGTCAGTGAATGGTTTTGTAAATCTAAATGACAGTTTTTTGTATTAATCATTATTTTCTTAAACACGTATCTATAAGTTGATAAAAAAAGTAATGACCTAAAAAAACATGTACACGATATAAGTGGTGTGTAACCTTTAACATTTTAATAGTACGTCATCTGTTTTAATTGTACACCTAGTTGATAAAAAGTTGAATATTGGTTTAAATGATTGTTATATTATTTAAAGCAATTGTGTGTGTGTCATTTCACCATAACTATGACATGTTTGTCTTAAATATAATAGTGTATCTAGAATAACAGTATGTTTTATATATGTGTCACAAAACACATGTAAGCTTGTTCCAAACTGCATAACTGATATATTTCATGATTGTAATGTAATGTAAAATCTATGATCATACTCAGTAAATGATTTTGGTTATATAAATTACACTGTTTTTGTATTATTTATTATTTTCTTGCATTTAAGTGTAAAAAAATGTGTTATAATAGACAACAATTTGACCTTCATTTTGACCTTGACATTTTTTTAAATTTATGAACTGAGTTGTTGTTAATAATGTATTGTATAAATAAACAATATGAAATATATACTTTTAATACGTTATATTATTTTTATTCAAAATAAATTTTATTTAAACTAATATGGTTGATTTAATTTCGCCTTTACATATTAGTGTCGGCCATGTTGTACGCCATCTTGTTTTTTTACCATCTCCGACCTATTTGGAGAAAACGAAAGCCGTGTTCAAAAACTACAGACCTATACGAACATTTTGACATATAACACTTGCTGTTAAAAATCGTAGACTAGTTACCCCCTAAAATAAGCTAGTAATCTGGGCCTGTTTGATACACTAAATGGTAGAGATGTCCCCAAACATCTTCGAATGCTATTTTTGTTGACAGGAGTAGCGGCTGTCGGTGAGTTCCCTTCAGTCTCCCTTGTTAAAAGCTTCATATCAAAACGAACCGGTACTTTGCGCGCCTTACAGACAGACAGACAGACAGAAAGAAAGACAGACACACAGACAGACACACAGTCACACAGACAGACACAGACAGACAGACTAATATGCTAAAAGTTGACACCGCATGACGCACGACGAGTGACGCCAGACATAGGCTTACCAAATGAGGTCACATTTAGCACTTCGTGGTCAGAGCTAAAATGCACAATTATGTTGGCTTCACTTTAAAGGCTGCACAATTATCGCTAGAAATCTGGTGAAAATCTTCTTGGTCAACCCCGAAAAACTTATGTCTGTTTCTCTTAAGGACCTTGCAATCCCCTTCGATGGAACTGCTAAATATATAATATCAGTTGTGTATTTTTTTTAGTTTTGATAACGGGCTGTTATCCTATCAATTTATTAGTATTACTAGGATATCTATTGCATGGCATAATTATATTACCAAGCTTACACGTCTTGTTGTCTGCCATCAACTGATCCCCATCAGGGCCCGTATCCATAAAGCTCTTTAGTTATTTTCTAAGTTATTTACTTGAGTTTGATAAATCTCCTAAGGCAAGATTTTTCCTTAAATCGTCATCCTCAATATTCATTAGGGAAAAAGATTATGTAAGTTTGTGTCTGGTGCTTAATTTTTTTCTCAGTAAAAAATAAATCGCCTAAGGAGTTACTTAAGTCTGTTGTCAGGTACACCCCACCCCCACCCCGAAAATGCCGACTTAAGGCAAAACATACTGATAAGGGCAATTTGTTTTGTGGATAATACTTAAGGAATATCTTATAACCTAAGGGAAAATATAGAAAATTAAGAGGACAATATTTTAACAAAGGGGAAAATCTCCCTGAGGAGTTTTGTGGATACGGGCCCAGGACATCCCAATGAATTACCATCTGGTGTTGGGTGGCAGAATGCGCTGCAGTCTCCTTGCCCGTTGTTAATAAGGCACTTGGTCGTAACTGATACTTGAAAAGCGTTCTCGCTTAATATTGCTCAAACATGTTCTGTGTATAGTGTAAAACTGCAAGCAACTGCACCCCAGGAAACCCGATACCTTGTGAGTAGCGTAATACCTTCGGAGCTACATTGTGTATTTCTGCATGAGCTTACATAGGGTAAGTAAATTCGAAAAATTAAAAAAAAATAAAGTCCAATTTGAAACAANGCTGGCGAATTCGGCTGGAAGCCAATTTCAATTTTAGATTTTAATAGCTGGCTTATTTCGCATTTTTCGACACATGTTCTTCTTAACTGTTATTTTAATTTATATTGAAATATATATACACTAATTTTAAATACATTTTATAAAAATTCATAAATATTTGACAAAATCGTACAGTCCCGCTTTAAACTAATATGGTTGATTTAATTTCGCCTTTACATATAAGTGTCGGCCATGTTGTACGCCATCTTGTTTTTTTACCATCTCCGACCTATTTGGAGAAAACGAACGCCGTTTTCAAAAACTACAGACCTATGCGAACATTTTGACATATACCACTTGCTGTTATAAATCGTAGACCAGTTACCCCCTAAAATAAGCTAGTAATCTGGGCCTGTTTGCTACACTAAATGGTAGAGATTTCCCCAAACATCTTCGAATGCTATTTTTGTTGACAGGCAGAGTAGCGGCTGTCGGTGAGTTCCCTTCAGTCTCCCTCGTTGAAAGCTTCATATCAAAACGAACCGGTACTTTGCGCGCCTGAGCCTAACTTTGACATAAACAGCACGGCACGGCAGTTGAATATTTATTTTGAATGTATTGAAAAAAAAACTGTTATTATTATAATCACATCAAGAGCAAGACCCAGTAGTGGTAAAAAGACAGACAGACAGACAGACATACAGAAAGACAGAGAGACAGATAGACATACAGACAGATAGATAGACAGACAGAAAGACAGACACACAGACAGACAAACAGACAGACACACAGACAGGCAAACAGACTAATATGCTAAAAGTTGACACCGCATGACGCACGACGAGTGACGCCAGACATAGGCTTACCAAATGAGGTCACATTTAGCACTTCGTGGTCAGAGCTAAAATGCACAATTATGTTGGCTTCACTTTAAAGGCTGCACAATTATCGCTAGAAATCTGGTAAAAATCTTCTTGGTCAACCCCGCCGAAAAACTTATGTCTGTTTCTCTTAATGACCTTGCAATCCTCTTCGATGGAACTGCTAAATATATAATATCAGTTGTGTAGTTTTTTGTTAGTTTCGATAACGGGCTGTTATCCTATCAATTTATTAGTATTACTAGGATATTTATTGCATGGCATAATTATATTACCAAGCTTAAACGTCTTGTTGTCTGCCATCAACTGATCCCCATCAGGGCCCGTATCCACACACAAAGCTCTTTAGTTATTTTCTAAGTTATTTACTTGAGTTTGATAAATCTCCTAAGACAAGATTTTTCCTTAAATCGTCATCCTCAAAGTTCATTAGGGAAAAAGATTATGTAAGTTTGTGTGTGGTGCTTTATTTTTTTCTCAGTAATAAATAAATCACCTAAGGAGTTACTTAAGTCTGTTGTCAGGTACACCCCACCCCCACCCCGAAAATGCCGACTTAAGGCAAAACATACTGATAAGGGCAATTTGTTTTGTGGATAATATATTATATCTTATTACCTAAGGGAAAATATAGAAAATTAAGTGGACAATATTTTAACAAAGGGGAAAATCTCCCTGAGGAGTTTTGTGGATACGGGCCCAGGACATCCCAATGTATTACCATCTGGTGTTGGGTGGCAGAATGCGCTCGCCCGTTGTTAATAAGGCACTTGGTCGTAACTGATACGTGAAATGCGTTCCGGCTTAATATTGCTCAAACATGTACTGTGTATAGTGTAAAACTGCAAGCAACTGTGATTCATAAAAAACGAGCGGCTTAAGTAATGAAAAAGGTACAATTAAAACAGGGAACCTTTAGATGCATGTTTTATTTGATAGTGAATGGTTAAGCACGGATTAATATGGACAATACTTATGTACAATAGTAAACAACAATATGCCAATAGGCAAGGTTATATTATAAATAATATGCCGACTTTTGACGTTGACTATTTAGACAAATGAAGTTTACCTACGGTCATTTGAATCTGCTTTTGCAATATCACCATACGTAATCCGGTCTGTATTTTGAGCAAATTTTGAAACATCCCTCCTGCAAGCATGGTTATGGAGCTTAATAAACACTGAGTTATTCATAGGCTATTAGTGGAGAAAAACCTGCAACCGTATGAATGTTGCTGCTTTACTCGTCTGAATGTTACTAGGTAAATGTAGTTCGCCAAAGTAAAAGTGGCTGCCCGGTGAGCGCAGTTGTTGGTACACACGCTTCTCGACCTGGGTTCAATCCCCGTTCCCGGTATTATTTCAGTTTGGTTGGTGATCACCATACTGGACAGATGGGATTTCCGGGTACTGCGGCTTGCTTCCCTCTACAGCACAATTCCACAACAAAATTAAAAATGTCTTTCAGTAAAAGTTCGTTCTGTGGTTTAACTTGTTTGCTCGATCCCACAAATGTTTGCGAACAATGGTGGTTTATGCTATGTCATTGGGGACAGAAACTGTAGCTAAGAGCTCAATTAACCAGATTCGTAGTTTAATCAATGACCTCTTGAAAGAATATGACGTCACAATAAGGCCCCGGATATCCCAAAAGAAATCTGTAATTATTGACATAGGTTTTATTTCACAGTTGGTTGTGTTGAAAGACATGTCCATGCATCTGATAACAGGGATCGATTAATTCAAGATTCAAAGGAATGATGACATTTTGAGTTGGAACGGGACGCCCTTTTTAACATGTTTCGGTTGCCGCTTTACAAAGTCTGGTATCCTCAGCGTCTGTTCTTCAATGTGGGTTGCAATGTAAACTCTATTTGTGTCCGTGTGTTATGAACAGAACTGGAAACGGCATATGGTAACGTTTCACATACAAATCACTTAAATTAATGAGATGGCATTTAATGTAAAGTGAACTGGAATCTTTCCTCAATAAGCGAATGTGCATGTCAAATAAGTTAAAAAAAACTGTACAAAGTTGTATGTACCTAGCTAGGGCTTAGTTGAGTACCGAATAAAGTTCGTTGCTAAACACATTATCAAATCTCGTTGCAGCGCCAGATATTGGCGTATTTACGCGGAGAAAAACACACTACAAAGTTAAAACTTGGGACTATAAAATACACTCAATTTACCTCAAACCGTTGGACACACAACATTGGACAAAGAAACATACAAAACATACAATCAAACTCTAATCGGTTGTCATTTAATACTTTTAATTTCTCCCTTTTTGGATTGAAAATTTCCTCTTTTTTTCTCAAAAAGCATTTTGTTTCTGTATTTTAAAAGGGTGAATACAAAATCAAATATATTCCTTATTCAAAGATATTAAGAACGAACGTATTCCGGTTAATTCTGTATGGAAAGTCAGAAGGAGGAATCGAAGTTGTCTCCCTTGATCAGAAAAAATAATTACCGGTATAACGAATTACAGAACCGAATTAAAAAAAAATAGGCCTTGAATTACTGACAATACATACATATTCATTACGTTTATGCTACATAACACGTACTGTTAGTGTTTTTCTTTAAAGTAAACGCTTAAAACAAAATAAGTGAAAATTGACCAGTATATATTCGTCAATAAGAAATTTAGTTGGCAAATAATGGGTAGATCCATTTGTTATGGTAAACAAACGAACACGATTGCATCTAATAAATGTACTGCAATTCTTGTACATACAATTGAAAGGCAGAAAATTAGTGTTTACTAGTAAATTGTATGACTGATAAATTCCGAGAGCTTGAACGTAAATGTTATAGATTAATCTAAACCTATTTCAGGCCAAATAAAAAAATAGGTCCGTTTCCGGTCGCCCGACCGTGTCTCCAGAATCGGCGCCGACCCTCAACTTTTTATTGGGGTCGCCAAAAAAAATGTGTTCATTTTCGTTTATTTCGGTTCATTTCTCCATTCTAGTACCCGAAAGACAAAAAAAAAATCCCTACCTACCGACCCTGTTTTTTTTTCCAAGGAGACCGGAAACGGACCTATTTTTNTGACGTCAAACAGTGAAATATCTACGCGTAGGTTGACGTCAAACAGTGAAATATCTACGCGTAGGTTGACGTCAAACAGTGAAATATCTACGCGTAGGTTGACGTCAAACAGTGAAATATCTACGCGTAGGTTGACGTCAAACAGTGAAATATCTACGCGTAGGTTGACGTCAAACAGTGAAATATCTACGCGTAGGTTGACGTCAAACAGTGAAATATCTACGCGTAGGTTGACGTCAAACAGTGAAATATCTACGCGTAGGTTGACGTCAAACAGTGAAATATCTACGCGTAGGTTGACGTCAAACAGTGAAATATCTACGCGTAGGTTGACGTCAAACAGTGAAATATCTACGCGTAGGTTGACGTCAAACAGTGAAATATCTACGCGTAGGTTGACGTCAAACAGTGAAATATCTACGCGTAGGTTGACGTCAAACAGTGAAATATCTACGCGTAGGTTGACGTCAAACAGTGAAATATCTACGCGTAGGTTGACGTCAAACAGTGAAATATCTACGCGTAGGTTGACGTCAAACAGTGAAATATCTACGCGTAGGTTGACGTCAAACAGTGAAATATCTACGCGTAGGTTGACGTCAAACAGTGAAATATCTACGCGTAGGTTGACGTCAAACAGTGAAATATCTACGCGTCGGTTGACGTCAAACAGTGAAATATCTACGCGTCGGTTGACGTCAACCTCGAGTTTGAGAACGCAGTAAATCAATCATTCAGCAGGAGACTTAAAAACGTTCAATGTAAATATTCTTGTCAGAACTGACATAATATTGGCGCATATCAAAGTTTAGTTTAACATTTCAAGCAAATACAATGCACGCCGTGCATGGTTTGTAAGTTTCGTAGTTAGATAGATTAATTCAAATACTCAACACATCGTTTTCTATTAACATACACATTATCAATAAGTAAATAAGATGTATTGGTCAACAGCTTTTGAACTGACTCACGTGTGCACGTGTATTTAAAAATGGTTCTGTTTCAAACGTATTTATTTAGATAACAAATCATAGTACGACATGCATAATTCATACTTGATTGGAAAAACAAATTCGTTAGGAGTAAAGAGACTGGTAAAGACCAAGTAGTTTAGAGACATTTATTTATATGAGCCTCGCTCTGTGAAAAGGGGGTTTAATGCATGTGCGTAAAATGTCGTCCCAGATTACCCTGTGCAGTCCGCACGGGCTAATCAGGGAAGACACTTAACGCACATGCATTAAACCCCCTTTTCACAGAGCGAGGCTCATATTTATAGCACAAACGTGTATTTTCTTTTATGTGTTAACAAATATACACGAACAATGAAACTCCAGAAAAATTATCAGGAGAAATAGACTTGTCCGCTAGTATTTTAATGAAGTCAAATTACATATTGACTATACAATACAACAAAATACGTGCAATACGACATTTACAATACTTGTTGCTATAACAATTTCGGGCTACTTGAAGATTTTTAACAATTAGAATAACATCAGTATGCATATTTTATATTCAATATATCTATTATCTATCTCCAGTTATTTTCAGTCAACGGGAACTGTAAGGAATGATTTGAGACAGTGTACAAAGCACATGATATGAGATGTGCCACACACAGGGGTAACAACAGCTAGAACACTCTCCAAGTCCGCTTAACCAGGGCAGAACTTGTTGCTTTTAAAAGGGTATTTTATACACATGGAACATACACGTTTTAGATTTATGAGGAACACATGAGGGAAAATGTTATATTACGAAAAGTAATATAAAGAAAATGTGAAACGTAAGCGGTAATTTTATTATTGAAGGTGTTGTATTATTGTTTTGTATTATTTTTATATCAAAAGACAACTAGTTTACAAAATTCGCTCCTTATTTCTTTTTCGTTGATATATTTAGACATTAATTAATTCTAGTTTTATTCTAGTTTACTACAGAATTGTGGATTTCTTTAAACGTGAAAAAATACATCAAATATGCATAAGTATGATTACGGAAAAAAAAACTTTTCGAACAAGAAGTAAGGAATGAGGAACTAACTTACAATCCGTCTGAAAACTTGATTTAAGCGAAAATTAAAACTTTCACGGACTATGTGTTTTTTTTTATTCTTGTACGAGTACATATGGCACTCGATGTGTGTTATGTGGCCTCCGACCATTGCAAGTACAAAAAAATCGCATAGTCACTCATTTCAATACACATATAGGCAAACATACATGTACATATGTAATGGTGCAGCTATTGATAATAAACTGCTATTCAATAACGCATTTCTTCGTTCAACCGCATAATACAAGAACATAGCAACATAGCAATACTCCTGATCACCTTTTCTCCCCTGAAACGCATGATTATATTAAATTATATTATTTGTAGTAGCGGGTGTATAGTACTTAATGGGTATATATCTTTCGCGAAGGTCTAAGTATGTTGTGCATATTAAAAGAAAATGAAATTCATTTTCAATATCAGTTTTTCTAAAAGAACAGAACCGTTGGTCCCTGTCGATATTCAAATAGCGGCCCTTTTCAAGCGCGAACTTAAGGGAAGAAAATATACATATGCGTTTCGAAATTTACGAAGTGTTAAACTATTTAAAAATAACTCAAATTCAAAGTTACTTTTAAATCCATTGTATGTTTTTAGTTTTGAAGAACTATTACACGTTTCTAGCCACTGCTGTACACAAATATCTTTCAATCATTGAGCATAATTTTGCAAAAATAATGGTTAATTAACAACCGCTTGTTGTTCCTACACATATCCAAACCTTTTGGATTGCAAGTGATTGCGAAATGAGGTGACCCAGTTTACGTGTCCTATGTCATCGAAGCATTTCAACATTTCATAGCATTTTTTACTACGACGGGAATGTGGTGTTTCCAGTATTCGTTAACAATATTTAATAACTCTCATAGATGAATAAATATGTACTCAATATCTACCACATTCACCATTAATAGCATTATTACATGAGTACATTAGGCTAGAAGGCTAGATATTAATTACACGCCAGATAGATTTTAGTAAAGCATTAATGGCATTTTTCCAAGCACCATCAATTATTTACCTACGTAGACATTGAAGTGTTATCACGCTGCTATGGTGACCCTGTGCGATATCCACGCTTTTAATTACTCGCACGCAAGCCCTTCAATTGGTAACATAAATAATGCATGATTTATGTGCTGACAGGCGATTAGTTGGAACTCCGGTACTTTGCCATCTACAGATCTTTCAACAAAGGAATTTGACACAGTTTTGTCTGCGTTTAATGATGGCCAACATATTTCGGAATGGGTCATTTTACTTTACATTTCTTGTTCAAAAGATAATAGTATTTTGTTGTATTTTGTTGCTAACTCCTCGCGTTGGTTACCTGCAACCACTGCCGCCCCACAAGTAAAATCCTTTCAGATCTGGAAGCATATTTTTGCGTAACTTCTTTCTTATTTTATGCAAATAAGTGTTAATTTCTACACACATTATTGTGTATTGCAGCCAATACTTTAAAGATAAAAAAAATAAGATAAAGTAATCAAATCATATAATATAACCATTTTATTTGAACCAAACACCATCACTTGGTGTGTCGTGGTGACAGGGATAGGAGCTATACTCGAAACCAGTTAAATATGTTGTGTTGTGTGATTTAACAAAACACACAATTCCTGACCATTCTATCCATTTTTTAAACATGTTTGTAAAATAAATGCTCCTTTATTTTTACCATTTTCTAGAATTGTCATCTCTGTGCTATATGCCAGTAGGAGATTTCTTTCAGCAAGAGTTACTTGACGTGCAACATAATGAAAATTATTGTTAATTTGCATATTAACAACGATAAACAATCGTTTATAGAAAAGTAATACAATTTTAATGAAACATTATTTTCTGCAGTACGATTTGTCCAAATCTTAAGTAAAATTGTCCAAAGTCTCGTGTTTTTTTCTTTTGGCAATAAAAGGGGAAATTTGAATGTATTATTTTAAATGCTTTTTACGAACGTAAGATGTTCATGTTACTCAGCTCCTCTGGTGTCCATGTGTTTTACGTGTAAATATATTAATTTATTAGGCAACAATAAATTAATTGCATGTTTGTAAAACTGAACACCGTCGGATTTCCTAATAGGTATGCAACAGTTATTCCGTTTTCAGTTAATTCTAACCACATACAAAACTTGTTTGTGTTTAAATAAAATAGCAGGTAGAGAAACGTGCTAAACGACTTTGAAATGAAATGAGGCCGTAAAAAAAAGAAGTGCTTTGATCAGGATATGATCTATAAAATAATATATATTAATATCATTATGCCATGTAAATCTTCGTTATTTCACCTTTAACACGCATTGATTTGTCTTTATTGTAGCCACAAACTGTATCTAAATACCATAGAAAGCGTGTATTTGTAACATGTTGCCATTAACTATCGAACTCAATTAGAAGGAGAAACAAAAGCTGGCGATAACTGATAAATCGATATACATGTATACATAATTAAAAAAAAAATCTTTAAAAGGAGGGCTGATACACAAGTAACGTAAGTGCGAAACAATAAAACGTTCAATAAGTCTGATTACTCGATTTCGTTAAAATTATTCACAAAACTTAAACGCGAAACTCTAACTTCGTTAATGTGAACAGATTTAGAAATCAAACACAACAAAATACGTGATGTGCTACACGGTCGGACAAAAATATACAGTTTACGGGGCGTCTGCGAGCGTTCAATTCCTTCCAAAAGGCATATTATCCATATCCTATAATTAAAGAATGTTCAAGACAGCAGAGATTAATGAAACAAACAAGCTAACAAAGTATTCTCGATATAATATATAAATATTAACAAAATGTCTACATAGGACTATACCATGATGTTCTGTTCAGTTCTTTTATATTTGCCCTGAATGCCCCTCTCAAACTGAAAAACACCACAACCTTTGGCAAAGCACATTGAAAACATCAGAACAGAACAGAACAGAAAGTTTATTCATATAACTTGAACAAGTCCAGTTCATCTTTATACATAAAAAAAATGCCAATATATAAACAATATATAAACAATGAGCACATGAATAGTAATGCAAAAGTGACCAAAATGGTACTTAGCAATGTGTGATAAATATACTAAGGCAATTATATTACTCAACATTTGCATTCAATGCCTCAGTTCTCATTTTAAAAGCATTTATATATCATACCGTAAAATGTATGATTGATTAATGTTTAT
>VMBQ01003854.1:7263-68968 GCA_007657795.1 Dreissena rostriformis
TAAAATAAGCGATTTGGGCCACATATATTTGACCTCTGACCTTGAAGGATGACCTTGACCTTTCACCACTCAAAATGTGCAGCTCCATAAGTTACATATGCATGCCAAATATCAAGTTGCTATCTTCAATATTGCTAAAGTATTCATAAAATAAGCGATTTGGGCCACATATATTTGACCTCTGACCTTGAAGGATGACCTTGACCTTTCACCACTCAAAATGTGCAGCTCCATGAGATACACATGCATGCCAAATATCAAGTTGCTATCTTCAATATTGCAAAAGTTATGATTTTGACCCATATTTTTTACCTTTGACCTTGAACGATGACCTTCACCTTTCACCACTCAAAATGTGCAGCTCCATGTGATACACATGCATGCCAAATATGAAGTTGCTAACTTCAATATTGCAAAAGGTATGGCCAATGTTAAAGTTTGTGCAAACCAACAAACAAACAAACAGTTCAACAAACGGACAGGGGAAGAACAATATGTCCCCCAGTATAGACTGGGGGACATAAAAATGTTTAAATATAAATTATACAATTAATACTTCACCCTGTCTCTTTTTTAATGTGACCCGTCATTATCATTACAATATATTTAATTGTTGACTCCCTATTTCTTCTTCAGTGTGATCTGTCTTCACCATTTAACAAATAATCAATCTGGTTTAATGAGGAGACCATGGTACAAATCAATATCGGCCATGTACAAGGACAGTTTCAGTACGGAAGCATCTCAGAAGAGGACTTAATAAGACATCAAACACATATTAACCAATACTTAAATTAGCACTTGCAATCTTCCAGGAAAACCTGTATTCTTCAGCATGTGATGTGATACTATACAGGACACATTAATTATAGCTGGCTTTTATTCCATTGTCAATTAAATCATATATTAAATATAGCACCTTCAAACTCTTTGATCTCCAGCACGTATTAACCTTTTAAATTTGTCCTGTTTTTTTTAATAGAATATACTAAATACACTTAGTTTTATGAGTTGATTGCTTTGAATATCCTCTGTGATAGTAACTTTATTATTATAAGCCAGAAGTTCTTTTGGAAGATTAGAGTAAACAAAATATTTAAAAGAAGCTCTCCAGCACGTATTAACCTTTTAAATTTGTCCTTTTTTTTTTTAATAGAATATACTAAATACACTTAGTTTTATGAGTTGATTGCTTTGAATATCCTCTGTGATAGTAACTTTATTATTATAAGCCAGAAGTTCTTTTGGAAGATTAGAGTAAACAAAATATTTAAAAGAAGCTCTCCAGCACGTATTAACCTTTTAAATTTGTCCTGTTTTTTTTTAATAGAATATACTAAATACACTTAGTTTTATGAGTTGATTGCTTTGAATATCCTCTGTGATAGTAACTATATAATTATGAGCCAGAAGTTCTTTTGGAAGATTAGAGTAAACAAAATGTTTAAAAGAAGCTTTTTCTAAATAAAGACTATACAATATAAAAACAAATCTTTGTTGTTATAGTGAACATCCACAATTTACTTTTTCAGCGCTTGTTTGAACAATTTGAACAAAGCAAATAAGATATGGTCCAAAAAATCTCAAATCATTTTTTAAACAAAAGCAACAAAATTTGCAAATACTGAAATTAACACAAACATTCATATTGATGATCCTTTACAATTTTTTATCAAACACAAACTAAACCATTGTGGACACCAAACACTGTAAACCTTAACTTAATGAATACAAGGTATGACATTCCATTGCTTTTGCAATAGCAAATTGCTTAGCTCCACTAAAACCACTCAAAGAGTAATGGATGTCAAATAAACACTTGAATAGGACATCCTCTACATAGACCTGACACATAATCATGGAAACCTGGAGGATCAATCATGTGGTCAATATAAGGCCTAAAACAAAGGTGCTTGTTTCCAATAACCCAGCCAACTGTTATTATTTGGTGCCAACACCAATTTTTTTTTTTTCAAAGTTGAGTTTTCAAACATTTTTTATACATTTATCATTTCTGCAAAATAAACATAATAAGGAGGATATCTTGCAGAGAAAGATAAAGATGTATTTCTGCAATTGAACACCATTATTCAAGTGGTAAATGACATGTTTTGAGTAAACAAAAAAAAACAGTTTGGATGACCGAACTGCCCATTTTTTTGTTTGATGTAAGAGGAAACATACAACTTATTTTGTTTGGCCTTATGTTTTGCATCGCAGATCATGTGGTCAATATTACATACCATACGTCCCGGATCGTCCGGGACAGTCCCGGAAATGCATACCCTGTCCCGCAGTCCCGGAAATCTGTCAAATGTCCCGGATTTTATTAAAACCTGTATGTTCCTTATCTTAGCATGCAAATCTGTGCTTGCCACTAATATTGCGTCATCTCCAAAGCAATGCCTGTCCGATTAGGCNTATTCAAGTGGTAAATGACATGTTTTTAGTAAACAAAAAAAAACAGTTTGGATGACCGAACTGCCCATTTTTTTGTTTGATGTAAGAGGAAACATAAAACTTATTTTGTTTGGCCTTATGTTTTGCATCGCAGATCATGTGGTCAATATTGTTTTTGCATTGCAGCCTTCCTGAATATGATGACATTATTGCCTTGGCAGTGCACTTTCCACAGACAAGTTAAGTCACACACAATCAGTGTAAGATATCCTCCAGGCTCTAACTCTTTTTGTGGACCATTAGAAAGTAGTGTCTATTTCAAAATAGTTCCTTTTATCTTCTGGTTTAAAGCACCCATGTATGTTGTGGTTATTTCCTGTATCTTTAGTGCATCTGCAACATTTTGGTGCATTTTATTTGGGAATACTTTTAAAGGTGAATGTTTGGGTGTGTTTATTGAGGAACTGTGCTTTGGTCGTAATCTCACAGCCGAAATCCTGTTATCCGAGCCGTGCCTCTTTTTGCGAAAATGGAATGTTCTTTCAAGTTGCATGAAATTCCTTTTTTTTGTTTCAATTTTCAAAAGAAGATTTATAAATCTTTAAACTGATACCAGGCATTCACAATCTGCAATTGCAGATAGTGAATTATGGAAATTGGATTTAATGTTAACAAATGTTTTGCCATTGCTGACTTTAACAGCCGCAGAAGAATGAGATATGCTGTATCATTTCTTAAAGATCATTTGGATAGTGTTTTCTAACCTTAAGGCTTTCTGATTGGGTTTTCTTCCTGAACCAAACTTCAATTCAGGGGCTGAATGACTGCTATATATTATTCAAGTAATTTTAGTTAGATATCTAGTTTTGTCTTTTATATAGTATATCCAATTATTTGTTAATGTTGAAATAAAAACAATCTCCAGATTATTTTCCTTTCCAAAATTAATATAGTTGTCAATTGTTGTTTTTTTCTTCAATTAAGTATACATTTATCTACAAAGTGGTTTTGTTTCTCACAGAAAATAAGCCACTCACCAAAAATCTGAACTGGCGATTAAAACTCATCAAAATACATAATATTCCTTTCAAAATAATAACAAGGCCAATGCACATGTGAAGTATCAAGTCAATCGGTCAATTGGTTGACAAGTAATTGATCTGAAACGATTTTCACACTTATTGTGACAGTGACCTTGACCTAGTGACCCCAATTTCAATAGGGGTCATCTATTGTCCAAAGCCAATGCACATGTGAAGTATCAAGCCAATTGGTCCATTTGTTGACAAGTTACTAATCGTTAACAATTTTCACACTAATTGTGACAGTGACCTTGACCTTTGACCTAGTGACCCCAATTTCAATCTACTGTCCAAGGCCAATGCACATGTGAATTATCAAGCTAATCGGTCAATCTGTTCCAAAGTAATTGATCGGAAACAAACTGCTCTACCGCCAGACACACAGACCGACCTACAGACTTACCGATGGACCACCCGACCCACCTTCATCCAGCAAAACAATATATCCCCTCTTCTTCGAAGGGGGGCATAAAAAGATAATTGGAACATGACAATTTAGCCATTTCTCTATGTAAATAGAGTAAAATTCATTAATTTGAGATTGTCTTTAAATTTGACCTTAAAACATAATGTTTAAAATTGAAATCAAATTAAGACATGGTAGACATGAAATAAGAAATTATATCTTGGTGATGTCTATAGATTTTCATTATTTCTTATTCCTTTATTGAGAGATCTGAAGTCTCGGAGAGTCGAAGTCTTAATAGAATTTTGCATAAATCAAAAGTAATCTTAATTAATGTCTATATGGTGCCATAACCAAAATTTACATTAAAGACATAATTCAGCTTAAAAATCATTATCAGGATATCAATTCTTGCTACAATATCCTCTTGTCATTTATTTCAGGAAGTGACCAATTACCTATCCAAATTAACACAAGACCATTGGTTAGGTTTGCCAGTTTCTACAGAAGCAACCACAAGATATTTCGCAAGGGCATGGTAATACAAACACAGGGCATGGTAATATATACACATGGCATGGTAATACAAACACAGGGCATGGAAATACATACACAGGGCAATGACCTCCAACAAGATCAGACAGAATGTGCCCATGAATATTTATCATCTGTCAGCCTGAAACTCCAATCTTTGCCAATCCATATAAGAATTATTTACTCGGAAAGAAGTGATACATCAGAATGCTGCATTACTGCAAAACATCTAGAAATAATGTTGCCAAAATACGCCATCAGAGAAATTTAGCAAAAGTTCATTGACATAGATGAAGTACATGTACGGCTAATCTAGTAATATTGTTCAGCAATTATTATGGACTGCATTCTGAGAAAAGGGGGTTTAATGCCTGTGGGTAAAGTGTTGTCCCAGATTATCAGGGATGACACTTTCCACTTGTATTCTTTTTTTCGTTTAAAGAAAGACTCTTTATGATGAAAATCCAGTTTAGGCGGAAAGTGTCGTACCTAATCTGGGACGACACTTTACACACATGCATTAAACCCCCTTTTCACATAGCCAAACTCATATGTTTATGTTCAATCGCTGATGTTCCTGAAGAGACATTAATCTTCTAAACCATTACTTCAACTGTGCCTCTTCAACTTTGAATCCTTCTCTTACCAAATATTCTTTCAATGACAGCTCAATTATAAAGTAAAATCAATAAGAATTTCTACATAATAACATCTTGAAGACCTATAATATACCAAAACTATGAAACATTTACTTGCTTAGAATTATTCTAGAAATGTGGCAAGCATGGACCTTACAGTAGGAATGCACAGACTCAGTTGGTAGAGCCCTTGATTTCAAATCCGAGGATTGCAGATTCGAGCCCTGGCCTGGCCACATAACTTGTGTGGTGATTGGTCATGAAAGCCTTTCTAAAGCCATTCTCCCCAGATGACAGTTACTTATAGCATTAGTATGTGCTCATAGAACTGGTAGACCAGCTTGCACAGGAAAGTGTGAGCTGCTTAAATGAACACCATGATATGACTGAAATACTTTTAACAACAGCAAAAATCGAACAATACAAAAACAACTACTTTCGTGGTTTGGTTAATTACAATTCAATCATGTCAGTGTCCGATGTATTTTGGCTGCAAGTTAAGATGTATATATTATCTTATCAAACAGTATTTTTACTACAGTAATATCAACTTCAAATTGAGTTTCCTAAAACGTGAAACCTTTGAATTAGAAACATATTTTCTGCAAATACTGATAAAGTTGTCTCCAGCAAAGGAAAGAAAACTGCAGCTGTTGACAAATAATGTCAAACAAGCATCAATTATTAAACGTTAAATAAGACATTATGGCCTCATTAAGTGGGTTTTGTTTGGACCCCAATGTCTCTTTATTATGTTTTCCTTTTCAGAGAATCAAACATCATTATAGCATTGTTTTGTGCACATAAAACCAATGAAATGACTTTATTTTGCAGATAAATATCATATGCATTATTTCGTTGTGGAAGATTATAAAATATAATTTGGTCATTAAATATAGAACGAGTTAAACAAAACTTGAACAGTTGTGTTGTCATTACCAATCTTTAAAATTAGTTTTCTTAGTAATACTACATAAATTCATCAATATACATCCAATTTTCAAAATTGAAGTAAGACAACAATTTTATCCAAATTGTTCTTGTAAGATCCCTAAAAAGTATTTTAATTCAATTTTGTGGAATTTTCAACTTAAATTAACTTTTTCAAATACTTGCAACATCAGAAGAAGTATAGTATTCTAAGAGAAAGTCATCTTGTGACTGAACTCTTAGACTATTTTATCAATTGATCAGGAAGCTACAACACCACGATTTTGTGAGGTGATTATGTGGCCACAGACAATATCACTGTCAGGAAATATTGCAGACCACAAAACCACAACTGTATTTTATGACTGAAGTTGCTTTATGTTATTTTAGTTCAAAGCATGACATTCATGCATGTAGTCCTTAGTGTGCAACAGTTTTGCAAGTGAAATAAGAGATTTGTGGAAACTTTCATTCTTTAAGTGATAAAAACAGAATTTATAGCAATATACTAATTTAGAAGATGCTCAGTTCTATAAAAACAGAAATCCATTTGGTGTGGTATCCATCAGATGTGGATAATTCTTCATGCAAATTAGGTCAAGGTTTATGTTAGCCTTTGAGATGTGGGTAAAATATGAAGGAAGCAAGGCAACAATTTTTGAGTGCAAGTGTTGTTGCAAATGTTGGTATAAATCAGGGACTACCCTAGGCCTTAAAAATAGGGAGAAGTGGCTTCTCCTTTTTTCTGAAACAGGGAGAAGTTTGGAAAATCAGGGAGAAGTTTGTGCGAACAATATCGACTTTAAGTTTTTCAAAAACAAAACAGATCAGAGTATGTAACATACAAAAGACTAGTCATTGGTAATTGTAATGATATGGATTTGCATGAGGTAGCCTTGAAAATGTTGTCAGAGCATGAAAGCATGTTGCCAAACATATGTCTTTGTCTTAAGATTTGCTGTGTAATACCAGTAAGCAGTGTTGCTTGTGAACGTACTTGTCAAACAATGTCGTCTGGAGCTTTTTGGCTTATTTACAAATACATTCACTGCAATGTATTAGTCTTAAATTCGGCTCTTTAAAAATACATTTACTGCAATTTATAATGTAAATTGACGTGTATTTTTTTCTCATTGTGTGCATTAATTCCGAAGATGTAAATTTTTAATTATAAAATACTACATGTACTGAGTTGCACGTCTATATTAAGTTATAGCTCATGGTCTGATGCAACAAGCACGCTTTCCATGCGTGGAATTTGACCGACCGAAGGAATAATTTCGCGCTCTTATTAAAACACGGGTTCTACATTGCGTATACGGTGGTTAATTTCGAAAAAACGGTGTATATCACTTCTATAAATGGACATGATTAAATATACATGTACTGAAATTAAATTGCTACCACGTAAATTGTTAACGGTTTTTGTTTTTCACAACTTACATATGTACTCGCGGTAAGTAATTAATTGCTCACCTTTTGCATTTAACTTTTCATAAGTAACAATTGTTAACAGTATGTTTACGCTTATAGTTTACAATTTAAAAAAAGGTGTGATGATGATGCCCGATATCGTCTTTAATGTGCTGTATTAATTACCGTTTTATATTACGTGTCAAACTGTGATTCCTCGTCAATCTGAGGTAAATGCTTACTTAATGACCCACGTCAATCACAAATAATAGTTGACAGTTAACCACGCCCTCATACACATTCTTGTTACGATTGGACGGCAAACATCACAGTTTGGCGACTGGAAAGTTACCTGAGAATTTCTAGCTATGCATCTGTGAACGCGTACATGACTGTGTAATATAAGTTTATATAAGATGGGTGTTACTTGTAATTATCGGTGGATTAACAAACTGACAAAACTCGCTGGACTTAATAGTGGATCTACGTTATTAATAGACCTTTGATCAATTTTGTTTTTCTTTAATTATTTTTGCCGAATTTCTTTAACCGTGCCGTCTGCCAAAAACCTGCAATTATCGGATGGTCAATTAGTTATAACATAATCATAAGACAACTTACGGCGCGAAGAGGCACAAGTGTGTTGTTATAGCAACCAATATTAAGCAACTGCTTTGTCATGGTCAATTAGCGATCCGTGCAGGGGGTAAATTGTGTAAATGTTAGATAAACTAGAGCTTTGTCACAGACGTGACGAATACCCCCACATGCCGCATTGACACAGAATATTTTGCATGTTGTCTTCACAAAAAACAGCGGACACCATGCTCAATGTATAAAATGCACTAAGTGACCCCGTGACCTAGTTTTTGACCCGGCTTGGCCCATGTTCGAACTTGACCTACACATCATCTAGATACAACTTCTGACCAAGTGTGTTAAAAATCGGATGAAAACTATTTGAATTAGAGAGCGGACACCATGCTGAATGTGTAAAACGTACTACCGGTAAGTTAACCTGTGACCTACTTTTTTGCCCGGCATGGCCCATGTTCGAACTTGGCCTAGAGATCATCTGTATAAAACTTCTGACCAAGTTTGGTGAAGATCGGAACTAAACTACTTCAATTAGAGAGCGGACACCATGCTCAATGTTTATAACGCACTAAGTGACCCCGTGACCTATCNTTGATCCGGCATGACCCATATTTGAACTTGACCTAGACATCATCTAGATACAACTTCTGACCAAGTTTGGTGAAGATTGGATGAAAACAACTTGAGTTAGAGAGCAGACAACCAATATGGACCGACCGACAGACCGACCGACAAGCTCACTCCAATATACCCCCCTAAACTTCGTTTGTGGGGGTATAACAACAAACAATAAACTTGCTAATCACCTGCAGGCGGTAGCATGCCTTAGCAAAAATAATCCGGCAGCTTGATTTCGCTTTTCCGGTCATGCATACTCAAAAAATCGGGTGACTTGATCTTCGCTTTTCTGGGCTTGTAGGGCGAAATCACAGGCGTAAGAGCGAAATTATCGCTCTAGTCGCCCGTAGGGTAGTCCCTTGTATAAATCATGAAAAAACAGTTCAGTTATTCTTATTATCATATGCTGTCAAAATAAGGCCAAACTTGGAATTAACTGCCTCTATCTATATGTTTCTTCATGTAGAACATTCTGTTAATGACATTATCAGCTGTGGTAGCCTGTAAAATTCAAACGCTGGATGTATTTTTCTTGGATCTAAGTCTTTTCTTTATTCTTAAGTTTAAGAATGTGTTGGTGAATACGGGCCCTAGATATCAGAGTTCTAGTACACACTTAAACTTTAAGTCTTAGAATATTTTGTGAATACGGGCCCAGGTATGACCTTCTTAGATGGTGGCAATCAAGATCTTTTGCACGACAAACAATACAGTCTCAAAAAGGTCAACATTTGTGTCATGTTATTTTAAAACCTTCAATGACTGGCACCATTTAAAAAATAATCAATCTGGTTAAATGAGGAGACCATGGTACAAATCAATATTGGCCATGTACAAGGACAGTTTCAGTACGGAAGCATCTCAGAAGAGGACTTTATAAGACATCAAACACATATTAACCAATACTTAAATAAGCACTAACAATCTTCCAGGAAAATCTGTGTTCTACAGCATGCGATGTGATGCTATAAAGAACACATTAATTATAGCTAGTGGTTTTGTTATAGAATTAAGTAAAAACACTTAGTTGTATTTGTTGATTTGCTTTGATTGTCTTCTGTGATAGTTACTAATATGTGCCAAAAGTTCTTATGGAAGATTAGAGTTCTTTTTTTTTTTAAGAAGCTTTTTCTAAATGAAAACATCAAACACATATCAACCGATACTTAAATTAGTACTTGCATTCTTCTAGGAAAACCTGTATTCTACAGCAAGTGATGTGATTCTATAAAGAACACAGTAGTTATAGCTAGCTTTTATTCCATTATCAATTAAATTATATATTAAATATAGCACGTTCAAACTCTTTGATTTCCAGCACCTATTAACCCTTTACATTTGTCCAGTTCTTTTTAATAGAATTTAGTAAAGACACTTAGTTTTATTTGTTTATTGCTTTGAATGTCCTCTGTGATAGATACTACTAATATGTGCCAGAAGTTCTTTTGGAAGATTAGAGTTATACAAATATTTAAAACTACATAGACTACAAGATGTAAAACATAACTTGTTACAGTGAACATCCACAACTTACTTTTCACACAGCTTATTTGAATTATTTGAACAAAGCAATTAAGCTGTGGTCCATAAAACTCTCAAAGCATTTTTTTAAACAAAACAAACATAATTTGCAAATACTGAAATTGACACAAACATTTATATTGATGTTGTTTTACAATGTTTGAGTAAACACACACAAAACCATTTGCAAAAAGCAAATACAGCAAACCTAAACTCAGTGAATACAAGAAGGTCTGCAATTCCATTGTTTTTGCAATAGCAAATTGCAAAGCTCCATTAAAACCACTCAAACAGTAATGGATGTCAAATAAACACTTGAATAGGACATCCTATACATAGACCTGACACAGAATCATGGAAACCTGGAGGATCAATCATGTGGTCAATAAGGACTAAACAAAGTTGTTTGTTTGCAATAACCATTATTTTTTGTGCCATCACCAAGCTTTTTTTTTCCAGCTTGAGTTATTCATCATTTTTTGCTACAGTTGATCTCATTTGAAAAAATAAACATATAGAAAGATATCTTACAGAGAAAGTTGCATTTCTGCAATTGAACACCATTATTAAAGCGGGAAATAGCATGTTTATAGTAAACAAGAGGGCCATGATGGCCCTGAATCGCTCACCTGACTATATAATCCCAACCCAGATTCAATCAAGATAAACATTCTGACTAAATTTCATAAAGATCTGATAAACTGTGACCTCTATCATCTTCAGGAAGTTTTACTATGATTTGACCAGATGACCTACTTTATGACCTCAGATGACCCATATACAATCCCAAGCCAGATATCATCAATTAATACATTCTGACAAAATTTCATTAAGACATGATGAAAACTGTGACCTCTTTCATATACACAAGGTTTTACTTGAATTGGCCCGGTGACCTAATTTTAGACCCCAGATGACCCATATACAATCCAAAATCAGATACTATCAAGATAATCATTCTGACCATATTCCATTAAGATCAGATGAAAACTATGATCTCTATTGTCTACACAAGGTTTTTCTATGATTTGACCTAGTGACCTAGTTTCTGACCCCAGATGACCCAAATACAATCCCAATCCATATTTCATCAAGATAAACATTCTGACAAAGTTTCATAAAGTTCTGATGGAAACTGTGACCTCTATTGTCTACACAAGGTTTTTCTATGATTTGACCTAGTGACCTTTTAGGGCATTTGGCGTTGCACATGAATAGATTTGGGCTCCATAATCTAGCTTTGGACTTATAAGGGACTTACAGAGAGTTAAGAGGCAATTTTTATCTGATCCGAAACCTGTGATGGTACATACCTTGAAATTTCACCACTTTTTCAAAGATAATTTTGGTGCCGCCTATATTTAAGTCCAAAGTGTGCTGTTTTTTGTCGCCAAATAATACTCCTACTGTTTTACAGTACTAGTGTATATAAATCAATTATGAAGGATAATTAAGTCATTTGGTATTTTTTAAATATTAAGTGAAAATAGCCAAAGAAAATTTCGGATAAAAAATGACGTCCGAAATACTGCAAGTTTAGATTTTTACGAAAAGAGAAAAAAATTGAGTCAATGGACAGGTGGGTTACGATGTAGTGGCGGAATGTAGTGGCAGTTGATTCGGCCCCTCTTCTTTGTACGCTCTGCTCTATATATCTTTGAGAAGCTCAAAAAATCTTTGTTGACGTTTCACGTCTCGTGTAATGGCGACCAGAAACGGAGATGACCTCTATTGCCTACACAAGGTTTTTCTATGATTTGACCTAGTGACCTAGTTTCTGACCCCAGATGACCCAAATACAATCCCAACACAGATTTTATCAAGATTAACATTCTGACCAAATTTCATTAAGATTGGATGAAAACTGTGACCTCTACTGTCTACACAAACAAATTGTTGACGCACGCACGCACGCCCGCCGGACATAACAAGACCACATAAGCTCACCATGTCACTTCGTGACAGGTGAGCTAAAAAAGGTTTATGAAAACAGTTTGGATGACCTAAAGGCCAAATTTTTGTGTGTTAAATGTAAGAGGAAACATAAACCTAATTTTGTTTGACCTTATGTTTTGCATTGCAGATCATGTGTTCAATATTGTTTTTTGAATTGCAAATTCTTTTGTTTACAGCAAGGACACTTGAAAGAATAACTTGCAATGTATCAGGCATTCATTCATCAATCTAACAGTGAATGAATGATAATATTCAGCAGAATTAATTGTTGTTTGCAGTTTGTCAACCACATTTTGCTATCACATGACACTACGTGTCAACTTTAAAAGGAAACCACAACACAACAATTAACAAACTAGCAGCTCTTGAATAAATGACTGCAAATGACTATTTGACTTTCCAAAATTCCTTAATATGATGACATTATTGCCTTGGCATTGCACTTTTCACAGACAAGTTAAGTAACAATAAGTGAAAGATAGCCTCCAGGCTCAAACTCTTTTTGTGACAAGACTCATGTGCTGCTTCAGGGAGTCAAAGACCTTTGTACTGTCCACCGTCCAGAGTAGGTGAGTTATGTTGAACTTGTCAATACATGCCAGGTCTGTATGTCTATATGGTGCCATAACCAAAATTTACATTTAAGACAAAATTCAGCTTAAAAATCATTATCAGGAGATAAATTCTTGCTACAATATCCTCTAGTCGTTTATTTCAGGAAGTGACATTCATTGGTAAGGTGTGACAGTTTATACAGAAGCAACCACAAGCTCTTGAACAAGGGTATTGGTAATATATACTCAGGGCAACGACATCCTTCAAGATCAGACAGAATGTGCCCATGAATATTTATCATCTGTCAGCCTGAAACTCAAATCTTTGCCAATCCATAATTGAATTATTAACTTGGAAAGGAGTGATACATCAGAATGGTGCATTACTGCAAAACAGCTGGTAATAATGTTGCCAAAATACGCCATCCGTGACATTAAGTCAAAAGTTTATTGGCATAGATGAAGTACAAGAAAATCAAGTAATATTGTTCAGAAATTAGTATGTTAATGTTCAATAACTGATGTGTCTGAGAAGTAACATTAATCTTCCAAACATTTACTTCAACTGTGTCTCTCCAACTTTGAATCCATGTCTTACTAAATATTCTTTCAAATACAGCTCAATTAAAAAGTAAAATTCATCAGAATTTCTACGATTTAACATCTTGAAGACCTATAATATACCAAAACTATGAAACATTTACTTGATTAGAATTATTTTAGAAATGTTCCAATCATGGACCTAACAGTAGGAATCCACAGACTCAGTTGGTATAGCCCTTGACTTCAAATCTAAGTATTGCAGGTTCGAGCCTTGGCCTGGCCACATAACTTGTGATATGATTCGTTATGAAATCCTTTTTATAGCCATTCTCCCCAGATGACAGTTACTAGCATAAGTATGTTCTCTAAGTACTGGTAAACCAGCTTGCAAATGAAAGTGTGATGTACATATTATCTTATCAAACAGCACAGTGTCACAATGTATTTTGGCTGCAAGTGGAGATGTATATATTATGTTATCAAACAGCACAGTGTCACAATGTATTTTGGCTGCAAGTTGAGATGTATATATTATGTTATCAAACAGCACAGTGTCACCATGTATTTTGGCTGCAAGTGGAGATGTATATATTATGTTATCAAACAACACAGTGTCACAATGTATTTTGGCTGCAAGTTGAGATGTACATATTATCTTATCAAACAGCACAGTGCCACAATGTAATTTGGCTGCAAGTTGAGAGGTATATATTATCTTATCAAACACCACAGTGTCACAATGTATTTTGGGTGCAAGTTGAGAAGGACATATTATCTTAACAAACAGCATTTTATTACCATGATTACCACGCTAACATCAACTTCAAATTGAGTTTCCTTAAACTTGAACCTATGAATTAGAAACATATTTTCTGCAAAAACTGATTAAGTTGTCTCCAGGAAAGGAAAGAAAACTGCAGCTGTTGACAAATAATGTCAAACAAGCATCAATTATTAAACGTTAAATAAGACATAATTATGGCCTCATAAAGTGGGTTTTGTTTGGACCCCAATAAGTCTTTATTATGCTCTCATTTTCAGAATATAAAACATCATTATAGCATCGTTTTGTGCACATAAAACCAAGGAAATGACTTTATTTTACAGATAAATATCATATGCATTATTTCATTGTGGAAGATAACATAATATTATTTGGTCATAAACTATAGAACGAGTTAAACAAATTACCAAGCTCTGTCTGGAATTTCAGGAAATAGGAATCAAATAACCAGTCTGATAACAGCTCTTTAAAGCGATACCATACTCTTAATTAAGATTGAGTTAATAATATTTCAATGTTTAACTTGATACCAGTTGTGTTGTGTTGTCATTACCAATCTTTAAAATTAGTTTTCTTAATAATACTACACAAACCCATTTATGGTCACACACTTTTCAAAATTGAATTAAGCAACAATGTAATCCAAATTCTTCTTATATGAATCCCTGAAAAAAGTATTTCAAGCCAATTTTGTGGATTTTTTTAATTATTTATCTTAATAATACTTCACAAAGTTATGGTCACTTAGTTTTTACAATTGAATTAAGACAACAATGTAATCCCAGTTTTTCTTATATGAATCCCTGAACAGTTAGCATGATAATTTTGTGGCTTTTTCACCTTAAATTAACTCAATATTTTCAATTACATACAACCTCAGAAATAGACAAGTATTCTTAGAGAAAGTCATCTTGTGGTTGTATTCTTAGACTTGTGAGATAAATTCAGGAACATACAACCTCACAATTTTATGATGTGATTATGTGGCCACAGACAACAGCGCTGTCAGAAAATGTTGCAGACCACAAAACCACATCTGTATTTTACGACTGAAGTTGCTTTTTGTTATTTTAGTTTTTAGAAAGCATTTATGCATGTAGTCCTCGGTGCATTAAAGTTTTGCAAGTCAAATAAGAGATTTGTGAAAACTTTCATTCCTTAAGTGATGAAAACAGATTTTATTGCAAAATACTAATTAAGAAGATGCTCAGTTCCATAAAAAAACAGAAATCCCCATTTGGTGTGGTAGCCATCCAATGTCAATAATTCTTCATTCAAATTAGGTCAAGGTGAGACTTTGTGATGTTGGTAAAATATGAAGGATGCAAGGCAATGATTTGTGAATTTGAGTGTTGTTGAAAATGTTGGTTATGGTGGATTAACATTTAGATTTTTCTAATCATGATGTCAAAATAATGTAAAGGTCAAGTCAAAGCGTGTTTCAATGAAATGTGGGTCGAATGGGCTTAGTCTTTAGCATTAAGCTGATACCAAGCGCTGAAATAGGCAGTGTTGGAACTAGAAATAATGGAAAAATCTACAGTTATAAAACACAAGACTATCATACATGTGGGGGAAAACTTCAATAAGTTCAAGAGCAGTTTAAGTGCAAGAGTTAAGTTAGTAACAAACTAAAGGTGACAAACACTTCAATACTGCAATGGATATGGAGATCCAAAATCAATACTTCCTTCACACGTTATCATGGACAATCTTCTCTATATATCATTATCATGGACAATCTTCTCTATATATCGTTATCATGGACAATGTTCTCTATATATCGTGATCATGGACAATCTTCTCTATATATCGTTATCATGGACAACCTTCTCTATATATCATTCATGGACAACCTTCTCTATATTTCGTTATCATAGACAATCTTCTCTATATATCGTTATCATGGACAACCTTCTCTATATATCGTTATCGTGGACAATGTTCTCTACATATCGTTATCATGGACAATCTTCTCTATATATCATTATCATGGACAACCTTCTCTATATATCGTTATCATGGACAATGTTCTCTATATATCGTTATCATGGACAACCTTCTCTATATATCGTTATCATGGACAACCTTCTCTATATATCGTTATCATGGACAACCTTCTCTATATATCATTATCATGGACAATCTTCTCTATATATCGACAATATATAGAGAAGATTGTCCATGATAACGATATAATATGGTTATCATGGACAACCTTCTCTATATATCGTTATCATGGACTACCTTCTCTATACATATCGTAATCATGGACAATCTTCTCTATATATCGTTATCATGGACAACCTTCTCTATATATCGTTATCATGGACAATCTTCTCTATATATCTTTATCATGGACAACCTTCTCTATATATCGTTATCATGGACAATCTTCTCTATATATCGACGATATATAGAGAAGATTGTCCATGATAACGATATAATATCGTTATCATGGACAACCTTCTCTATATATCATTATCATGGACTACCTTCTCTATATATGGTTATCATGGACAATCTTTTCTATATATCGTTATCATGGACTACCTTCTCTATATATCATTATCATGGACAATCTTCTCTATATATCGTTATCATGGACTACCTTCTCTATATATCGTTATCATGGACAACCTTCTCTATATATGGATATCATGGACAATCTTCTCTATATATCGTTATCATGGACAACCTTCTCTATAATATCGTTATCATGGACAACCTTCTCTATATATCGTTATCATGGACTACCTTCTCTATATATCGTTATCATGGACAATCTTCTCTATATATCGTTATCATGGACAACCTTCTCTATATATCGTTATCATGGACAATCTTCTCTATATATCGTTATCACGGACAATCTTCTCTATATATCGTTATCATGGACAATCTTCTCTATATATCATTATCATGGACAATCTTCTCTATATATCTTCTCTTTTTTTTAAGAATCTAACATTAATTTTCCATTTCATCAGTGAATTTGTACGAAGTAAAAACAAAAGAAATGAATTGCATGATAAACATAACATCTCAATTTATCACACAAAGCAATTCTAAACGTCATTAATTTCCAGCCCACCAGGGGTGGCGAAATCAAATGTCCGAGTTGCCCGAGTCGTACATTTGATTGTCTGGGCAACTGATTTTTTTCAATTAAGTTGTCCGTGGACAACCAGTCGGGTCGAGGAATACAAAAAAATACATTGTATTAAAGCCGTAATTAAGTTTTACAAAACCGGATGTTGACACACGATTACATTGTCAGTGCTATTTGCGGAGCAATCAAGCTTAAATACGGGCACTCTCCTGCGCAGTGATCTCCCTTTTTCTATAAGAGACCGGGAGCATGCCGCATTTTCAACATTCAGCCCGACTGTTAGAGACCTGCTCAGCGTGTTCTCACAACACCCAACACTAAATCCAGTTTTGTCCGGATTTTCTGTTTAATAAGTATATAGTGCAATAACTGTTTTTTATACTGACTTATCTAAAAGACCGTAGCGATCAAGATACAGCGTGTTTGATTGTAAATTATTTTAGAGGAAATTCCAATTCCAAATTATTCGCGATATAATTTGGTAAAAAATATATCAATACACCCCGCTTTCCATGCGAATGACGTGACGTTATACATGTGCAACATTATTTTCGCGCACTTTGTAGCAACACAATTATTTGAAGCTCGAGTTTGTTAACGTTGGCGACGTTAACATTAAACTTCGGTAGTGTGTTTCGATTACAAATTTAATTATGCTCATTTAAGAATTCAAAGAAAAAAATAACAATTGTGTGTTATGAATTCGGTGATAATTTGTTAAAATGCTTTACGTGTCGAAACAAATATTTTACAATAAACATGAAATGCAAAATTTCCACGAGGATTACAGCCGGTTACCATCATCAGTCTCTAATGTATCAGGCCACGATTTTATCGTGGAAGAGTACTGGGTACATCTTACGATGTACTTATGAGTAACACATGTTTTAATAACACTAGCTTTGCAAGATTAAAAGTTTGAGAAAGTCTTTATATTGTTTATAATATACTGCTATAATGAATGTACCATGGAAATACAACTATAACTAAAACAAGCAAATTATACTCATTTCGAATTATTCCACATTATTTTACATTAATCAATAAATGCGTTTATAATTTATATAAACATTAACGGACAAGTGTAGTTCAGCAACGGGCAAGTTAAATTTCCTAAATGGTTGTCCGTGGACAAGTATAGTTTTTTGAGATTTCGCCACCCCTGCCCACAATCTTAGAAATCATAGCAAAGGAAAACCTATCAATCGAGATAGCAGTTTATCAAAATGAAAACATATTCTATCAAGTGATTTCCCAATGGACAAATAACAGACTACAAGCTACTCAAGGATCCTTGTTAGGTGACAACTGTGACGTCAACCTGCCTGCCACCAAGTTGAATTCTACGCAGATACCACACTTTGATTTTTGTTTCTACTTCAATATCTTTGAATTTGCACATGATTTACATAATGTCCTTTAGCTAAACACCTTTAAATTCTGGCAAATATCTTAATAATATAAATTTTCTTATTATGACATACAGATTATAATATGATCTGTATAAAGGAGTAAGAACAGTTGATAAGGTCAAATTTACTAAGGTTAATTGGTGGAATATTAAAAGGCACACACCCAAATACATTTTTTGCAAATATTTGATTTACTTAAAAGTACTTGTTTGATTATTGCTGTAGATTGACTTCATTGCTTGATTCACTTTTCACTGCTTACAACAATTACAAAATATAAGATTACTTACAAAATTGTTCATCTGTTGTTGGGAGTCCTCATCTGAAATGAAGGAATAAAGCTCTTATAAGTTCTGCTTATTACAACATATAAACAAACTTTTTCAGAATAAACATGTATTATCAAAAACAGTTTGATCATAGTAAAAATGGTAAACACTACAATGTGTACATGACACATTTTAATTAGTTGCTGATACTGAACAAGAGACTTTGTTCAATATGTACACATGCCCAATTATGGTGCTGGACAGCCAATTTGAATGATAGAAGTCCAAATTAGGTCAAGGTCAAAGTAAGGCAAATGTCAAAGTGAGGTGAGTGTCAAAGTAAGGTCAATGTCAAAGTAAGGTCAAGGTGAGTTTGCTTCATGTGGGAACATTGGAAACAGCCATATGCAATTACAATTACTTTGTAAGCGTATGTTGTAATTTAGTGGTTTTGGTATTAAAACAAAAGTTACGGTATAGCAAAACAATAGAAGCCCATTCGAAATGTTCACAGAAACCAAACATTAAGGTGGAAAAGAAATTGGGTGAAATGGTTAAAAACAAATACCGTATTATACCACGTATACCGCGCAGTTTTTTACCCCAAAGTTTCAAATTAAAAAGTTGATGCGAGTAATACATTGGTACAACGCAATCCTGGTTGCTATCTTTCGAAAAAATCATTTTGAAATCAGAAATAATCATAATAGCCGCCATTTTGTTTATTTCAGAAAACTGCACTCTTAAATCTTATAGACTGAACTCTTTGTTGGAACAAAAAAAGAGTCGGTAAAGGCAGATATGGGTAGCAACAGATTTTTACAAAAAATAAAATGTTTGAATAAAATATGCAAAAATATGTTTGTTTGTGTTTGTGCACTTCTACATTGACAGCGTACGTTGGTTGTCTGTTGACCACATATAACCAGCGATTTGTTTTGTCCAATGGGGAAAAATAGAAAATAGATTCCTGAAAACCTCAAATTGGGAAATTGGTGTACTTGATTTTTTGCTCCCAAATACTTTAAAATTGATAACTAAGTGTTTTCAAGCGGTTAATATTATATTTACCTAGGTTCAAGCCATAGAGCTGCAAAGTGAAACTTACTAAATGTTGCATTTTCCAAAAAAAAATTTTTTTTTTTTTTTTTTTTTTTTTTTTTTTTTCCTTAAANGGGAAATTTGTAGTTTTTTCGTAATTGGGAAAGTGCCGTTTACCGGTACTTTAAAAAGAAGGAAAAAAATCGCTGATAACAGATAGCTGGTACAGGTAGGTGTCAACGAGTTTTTTTTTGGGGTAACAGAAGGTGTGAACAGGGACTTCTGGTTGTTTTTCAGTTAACAGATAGCTGGTACAGGTAGGTGTCAACGAGTTTTTTTTTTGGGTAACAGAAGGTGTGAACAGGGACTTCTGGTTGTTTTTCAGTTTGGTCTAGAATTTTAGCGCTTCATTGTACATCACATTCACGCCTGTGTAGTGTGACAAACACTAAACCCACTTGACCATTATAATAGATGAGCAGTTTTACGTCAAAACTGACACATACAGTACAGGCACCCCGTACTTAAACAAACGACACTAGGTGCGGTGTTCATCTCACTGTGTTTGCCTACCAAAATGAAAACCGCGATGGGTGTTCGAATCAAATGTCGCGGGGGCCGTTTGCCATAAGGCGAACACTGCGAATCACCGTCGACCCATTATATGTAATGCCGTGTTCATCGTGTTCGCTTAAAAAAAAAAATGAACATAAACGTATGGTATTGATCCATTTCATTTAAAAGTGATAAGGAATGAATAAAGTCTATTTTTCTTTTTATGGAAAGTCGGTACCAATTTGCAGAAAGAATCTACAGAGTGTTTGAATGTTATAGGTGTTATATGGTGTCTAAACAAATTAACAAACAATTACGAACTATCACAATAGAATTCACTTCAATCCGGTTTTTCGCGCCTTCACGGTGTCTAGTTTACACAAAGTGCAACAAACAAAACACCCACATGCTCAACACTCTGCGATGGTAACAGCTTGACGTCATCGGCTTACAGCGCGTGACACCCATGGCAACGTCTTTTCACATTTAATAAAAAAAAATCCTTCGAAACTTAACATAATAATTACCTTGCAATCAAATTCCAGTTAAAAAAACAACAAAAACCAGTTAAATACACAAGTCTTTGACAATCACAACAGCGTTACCGAATGACATCAATTAAACCTATCCCTCTGCAAGCGGTTATTTACATTAACACCTGTCAATGGTGTCGGCAGACATCAAAGATCTTTAATGTTTTGGGTTTATTTCTAGGAGTTAAAACTGTAAATTTATAACACAGTCAGCAAATGACAATTTCAATAGGCATTAAATCAACACTACATTATCGGGAGCATGCACGTACTGTTAGATACAGCATTAATGCATTAGCTCCATAGAGGATGCTATGTGTGAAAACTATCAGAGATTTTACTGCAGTAGTTTGTATTGTGTGTGAGGAAATAATGTGTGTTTGCTGGAATTTAAATGGGGGTTGCTTCACAGGTATTGTTTGTTAATGGATTGACTTGAAAATCAGGTCGAAATTAATTTCGCCTTTCTCTTTGTTGTTCAAAAGGGCAATTGCATTGATTAACACCATAAGAGCTAATAGTATTGATAATCTTAACGCTTTATTTACGTTTCCGACTTTACGTACTGTCCGAATTTAAGTACGCATACATGTGCACATAATATCTACATGTACAATGTAGTATATGATTTTCTTTTGTACATTTACATTTAAAACGTGTGAATGACCCTCGCAGACAGATTTTTACGGAGGCCGCGCAGCATCGCTGTGATCACGGGTGTTCCCGTTAACGATAGCGTGCAATCGCGGCGATTTTGGGTATTCGATGAACACCGCGGTCTGTAGCGTGTCCACCCCCCGCGAAATGTCACTTATCGGGAAAAGTGAACACCACGGACAGAAGTTTTTGTTTAAGTACGCGGTGCCTATACTGTATCAATGACTGTAGCCTTTAAGATGCAGCCACTTTAAAACAAAGCACTATGAGTTTTTATTCATCATTCAAATTAAAAGCCCAGGCTTTCCCTGAGGAAGAATTACATGATGTACATGATTTCTTATTTTCCCATGTTTTACATGAAATGCCAGAGAACTGTTAATTTGTTGCTAGAAAATTACAAAATTGTCAGAAAAACATAGTGCTATGCAACCCATGCTCCGTATTATAATGACGCTTCCTATTATTGAATACAAAATTAAGCTTTCCAATGACCCGGATTATTGATTGCGCAATAGTAAAATGGTGGCCATTATTTTGGTCGATTTGATAGTTTTTTTTGGTCTGCAATTCTTTTTTATCTCCATTTTGGCTTTAAAAAGTCAGGTGCACATTATACATGGGAGGGCCGCATACGTGGTAAAATATGGTATGCAATTATCCACATGTTGTAGTACAAAGAAGTGTTACAGCTAGGTAAGATACTTTAATCAAGTCTACATAGAAAATGAAGGCATTTAAGTCAAGTGTTGGCTAGAAGAAATGGTAAAATTTAGTATACCTTCTAGAAACAGAATCACTCAAACAATCGTGGAATACAGAGCAATTACTGTTATACCTTGCACATCAAAATGATATGGGAACAGAAAACTATAACCAACTTTAACGGCTGTAAAATCAAAATCTGCAGTACCCGCAACAAAACAAAAATTGTAGAGTGTACACAATTGAAAATCCTAACATTACACTTCAATCACGAATTTGCATGTTATTTGAAAAATGTTAAACTGATAATTTACAGAAATCTCTACAGCCACAGCTAAAGTGTTTACTTAAAGTGTCACTGTAACTTAAGGTGAGAAAATGAAGATGAATCTCAACAAAGAGAATGGCCCGAATACACAGATATTCAGTCCAAGTGCAAAACTGTCTCGTCACTACTCGAGAACGTCAAATTAAAATTGTCACCTCCTATGTATATATGTATGTTCTGAGGAGGCAGCAACAATTGTGGATGATCATGTTACTCTCTGACTTATGTTTCACCTTTGCTGAACCATCCTTTAATTGCAAAATAGGAAAGTCTTTGACTCCACACAAACAACTGGATGCAGACACTGCAGTAATTTCTACAAGTACAGAATCATGGTTATAACTTTCAATACTGGGCCCAATAAATGCAAATCTTGTCTTATAAAATCTTCAAAGGATCTGCAATATTTTTTATCTAGAAGCTTTACCCAAGGGTGTGTTAATCTTGATGGACATCTAACTTTCAGTCTGTACTCAGGCATAGACAGTACTAGGCTATATGATAACCAATGCTGGTGGGGAGAGGAATCAACATTCCTATAATCATTACAATTATGCTTTGTATTTAGGGTATGCAAATCAGAACTGATTTTGCCTTTTATGATAGACAACAATTAATCTTAGAAATCTCCATTTCCAAGACACCATTATTCAAATACCGAAGCTTGGCGTTCGTCTAATGGAAAACTGATCTGCCTTCATGAATTTATGTATAGAAGCATTCAAACAGAAGAACAAATTGCCTGCTAGACCGCAAACTTAATTATTTCCATTTTTGGACAATTAGAACTATAGCTACATCTATCAGTGACAGTGAATGATACCCTCGCAGACCACTTTGACAGTCACCTACTGCTTTGACAAGCTGTGCTGTGTACTTCAGCTCTGATCTCCAGGGCCCGTATTCACCAACCCATTCTTAGACTTAAGAATAAGAATGGACTTAGAACCAAGAAAAATACGCCCAGCGTTATTGAATAAATACAGGCTACAATGGTCATTATGTCAATAATAAAATGTTCTACATGAAGAATGATGAAGATAGAGGTGCTTAATTCCAAGTTTGAATCAAAATTAAAACATTTTTTGCAAATTCCAATTTTAAAAATAAGAAAAAAGTATCTTCTTAAATTGGAATATTCAAGAATTACTTAAATTTTTAGTCAAACTTGGCATTAACTGCCTCTATCTATATGTTTCTTCATGTAGAACATTCTGTTAATGACATTATCAGCTGTGGAAGCCTGTATATATATTCAAACACTGGATGTATTTTTCTTGGATCTAAGTCCATTCTTTATTCTTAAGTTTAAGAATGTGTTGGTGAATACGGGCCCTAGATATCAGAGTTCTAGTACACACTTAAACTTTAAGTCTTAGAATATTTTGTGAATATAGGTCCAGGTATGACCTTCTTAGAAGGTGGCAATGAGGTTCTTGTGCACCACAAATAATACAGTCTCAAATAGGTCAACATTTGTGTCTTGTTATTTTAAATCTTCAATGACTGGCTTTAATTGTTGATCCCCTATTTTTTCTTCAGCTAGTTCTGTCTTCACCATTTAAAAAAAAAATCAATTTGGTTTAATGAGTAGACCATGGTACAAATCAATATTGGCCATGAATGAGGACAGTTTCAGTACGGAAGCATCTCAGAAAAGGACTTTATAAGACATCAAACACATATTAACCAATACTTAAATTAGCACTTGCAATCTTCCAGGAAAACCTGTATTCTTCAGCATGTGATGTGATACTATAAAGAACATATTAATAATAGCTAGCTTTCATTCCAGTATCAATTAAATCCTATATTACATATAGCACGTTCAAACTCTTTGATCTCCAGCAATAATTAACCTTTTAAATTTGTCCTGTTTTATTAATGGAATATAGTAAATACACTTAGTTTTATGAGTTGATTGCTTTAAAAATCCTCTGTTATAGTAACTATATTATTATGAGCAAGAAGTTCTTTTGGAAGATTAGAGTTATAAAACTATTTAAAAGAAGCTTGTTTCTAAATTAAGAATACATAATATAAAACAAATCTTTGTTGTTATAGTGAACATCCACAATTTACTTTTTTCAGCGTTATTTGAACAATTTGAACAAAGCAAATAAGATATGGTCCATACAAAAATCATTTTTTTTTTTTAACAAAACAAACACATTTGCAAATACTGAAATCGACACAAACATTCATATAAGTGCCCTTTTACAATTTTTTAGTAAACACAAACAAAACCATTGTGGACAGCAAACACAGCAAACCTAAACTTTATGAATACAAGGTCTGGTTTTCCATTGTTTTTGCAATAGCAAATTGCTAAGCTCTACTAAAAACACTTAAAGAGTAATGGATGTCAAATAAACACTTGAATAGGACATCCTCTACATAGACCTGACACAGAATCATAGAAAACTGGAGGATCAATCATGTGGTCAATAAGGACTAAACAAAGTTGTTTGTTTCCAATAACCCAAATTTTAACCAAGGAAATGACAATATTTTGCAGATAAATATCAAATGCATTATTTCTTTGTGGAAGAAATTAAAAAAAAAATTGTCATAAACTATAGAACGAGTAAAACAAATTGCCAAGGTCTGTCTGGAATTTCAGGAAATAGGAATCAAATAACCAGTCTGATAACAGCTCTGTAAAGCGATACCATACTCTTAATTAAGATTGAATTAATAATATATCAAAGTTTAACTTGATACCAGTTGTGTTGTCATTACCAATCTTTAAAATTAGTTTTCTTAATAATACTACACAAATCCATTTATGGTCAAACAATTTTCAAAATTGAATTAAGACAAGAATATAATCCAAATTTTTCTGATGTGAATCCCTGAAAAAGTATTTCAAGCCAATTTTTGTGGGTTTGTATGTCCCCCAGTATATACTGGGGGACATATTGTTTTTGCCCTGTCTGTTTGTTGGTTTGTTTGTTTGTGCAAACTTTAACATTGGCCATTACTTTTGCAATATTGAAGATAGCAACTTTATTTTTGGCATGCATGTGTATCTCATGGAGCTGCACATTTTGAGTGATGAAAAGTCAAGGTCAAGGTCATCCTTCAAGGTCAAAGGTCAAGTATATGGGTCAAAATCGCTCTAAAGGGGACATAGTGTTTCACAAACACATCTTGTTTTCACCTTAAATTAACTCAATTTTTTCCAATATGGCTCAGAAAAAGACAAGTATTCTAAGAGAAAGTCATCTTGTGGTAGAACTCTTAGACTATTATATCAATTGATCAGGAAGCTGCAACACCACGATTTTATGAGGCGATTATGTGGCCACAGACAAAATCACTGTCAGGAAATGTTGCAGACCACAAAACCACATCTGTATTTTATGACTGAAGTTTCTTTTTGTTATTTTAGTTTTAAGCATGACATTTGTGCATGCAGTCCTTATAAGTGCGTAACAGTTCTGCAAGTGAAATCAGAGATTTGTTGAAACTTTCATTCTTTAAGTGATGAAAACAGAATTTATTGCAAAATACTTATTAAGAAGATGCGCAGTTCCATAGAAACAGATATCCCCAGTTGGTGTGGTAGCCAGCCAGTGTCAATAATTCTTCATCCAAATTAGGTCAAGGTCAATATCAGCCTTCGTGATGTGGGTAAAATATGAAGGATTCAAGGCAACAATTTTTTCGAGTGCAAGTGTTGTAACAAATGTTGGTAATAGTGGAATAACAATTAATTTATTCTTTTAATCATATGATGTTAAATTTGGGTCAAGGTCAGGTCAAAGTGAGTTTCAATGAAATGTTGGTTGAATGGGCTTAAAGCTGTGTAATCAAGCATTGAAATAAGCAGCTTTGGTGCTAGAAATATTGGTAAGATCTACAGTTAACCATAGGACTATCATACATGTGGGGAAAACAAACTTGAATAAGGTCAAGAGCAGTTTAAGTGCAAGAGTTAAGTTAGTAACAAATTAAAGGTGACAAACACTTCAATACTGCAATGGATACGGAGATCCAAAATCAATATTGTCCTTCACAAGTTATCATGGACAATCTTCTCTATATATCGTTATCATGGACAACCTTCTCTATATATCGTTATCATGGACAATCTTCTCTATATATCGTTATCATGGACAACCTTCTCTATATATCGTTATCATGGACAACCTTCTCTATATATCTTCTTTTTTTTTTTTAAGAATCTTCCATTAATTTTCCATTTCATCAGTGAATTTGTACAAAGTAAAAACAAAAGAAATGAATTGCGTGATAAACATAACATCACAATTTATCACGCAAAGCAATTCTAAACGTCATTAATTCCAGCCCACAATCAAAGAAATCATAGCAAAGGAAAATCTATCATTCAAGATAGCAGTTTATCAAAATGAAAACATATGCTATCAAGTGATTTCCCAATGGACAAATAACAGTGACAACAAGCTACTCAAGGATCCTTGAGAGGAGACAACTGTGACCTCAACCTGCCTGCCACCAAGTTGACTTTCTACGCAGATACCACACTTCGATTTTTGTTTCTACTTCAATATCTTTGAATTTGCACGTGATTAACATAATGTCATTTAGCTAAACATCTTTAAATTCAGACAAATATCTTAATAATATAAATTTTCTTATTATGACATACAGATTAAAATATGATCTGTATAAAGGAGTAAGAACAGTTCATAAGGTCAATATTTACTAAGGTTAATCTGTGGAATATTAAAAGGCACACACACAAATACAATTTTTGTAAATTTTTGATTTGCTAACAAGTGAAAGTTTGTTTGATTATTGTTGTAGATTGTTTTCATTGCTTGATTCACTTTTCACTGCTTACAACAATTACAAAATATAAGATTACTTACAAAATTGTTCATCTGTTGTTGGGAGTCCTCATCTGAAATGAAGGAATAAAGCTCTTATAAGTTCTGCTTATCACAACATATAAATAAACAAAATGTATCCGTATTATCAAAATCAGTTTATGGTGCTGGACAGCCAATTTGAATGATAGAAGTCCAAATTAGGTCAAGGTCAAAGTAAGGTAAATGTCAAAGTCAGGTCAAGGTCAAAGTTTGGTTAATGTCAAAGTTAGGTCAAGGTCAAAGTTTGGTCAATGTCAAAGTGATGTTAAGGTCAAAGTTTGGTCAATGTCAAAGTTTGGTCAATGTCAAAGTGAGGTCAAGGTCAAAGTTTGATCAATGTCTAAGTGATGTTAAGGTCAAAGTGAAGCCAAGGTGAGTTGCTTCATGTGGGTACATTGGAAACAGCCATATGCATTTACAATGACTTTGTAAGCGTATGGTGCAATTTAGTGGTTTTGGTACTAAAACCATAGTTATATACAATATAGCAAAAGAATAGTAGCCCATTTGAAATGTCCACAGAAACCTAACATTTAGGTGGAAAAGAAATTGGGGGAAATGATTAAAAACAAATATGCAATTATACAAATGTTGTAGTATTAAGAAGTGTTACAGCTAGGTAAGATACTTTAATCTAGTCTACATAGAAAATGCAAGCATTAAAGTCTTAAGTCAAGTGTTGGCTAGAAGAAATGGTAAAATGTAGTAAACCCTCTAGAGACAGAATCACTCAAACAATCGTGGAATACAGAGTAATCACTGTTATCCCTTGCACATCAAAATGATATGGGAACAGAAAACTATAACCAACTTGAACGGCTGTAAAATCTAAAATCTGCAGTACCCGCAACAAAACAAAAATTGTAGAGTGTACACAATTGAAAATCACAACATTACACTTCAATCACGAAATTGCATGTTATTCGAACAATGTTAAACTGATACTTTACACAAATCTCTACAGCCATGGCCAAAGTGTTTACTTAAAGTGTCACTGTAACTTAAGGTGCGAAAATGAAAATGAATCTCAACAAAGAGAATGGCCCGAATACACAGATATTCAATCCAAGTGCAAAACTGTCTTGTCAATACTTGCGAGCATCAAATTAAAATTGTCACCTCCTATATATATATAATATGCGAAGGCAGCAACAATTGTGGATCATGTTACTCTCTGACTAATGTCTCACCATAGCAGCAACATCCTTTTAATGCAAAATCGGAAAATCTTTGACTCCACATAAACACATGGATGCAGACAATGGAGTGTTTCCTATAAGTATAGAATCATGGTTATAACTTTCTGACAATTTGTCCTACTGGGTCCGTGTATATACCGTCTTTTCGTTTTTCGTTTTGAATTCAACAAAACGAAACACGAAACTAAACGCATATTAGTTCATATTCCGATTTTCTTATAACCGAAACAAATACAAAAAACAAAAAACAAATTGACTTATTTATATCGTTTTTCGTTTTACTAAATACAAAACAAAACATGAAACGTGTTTCTCTATTCATATTTCGATTCAATTTGAATATTAAAAAAATCAATATTTGAAAATCGAAACAAATCGCCTGCTCCCATTTATCGTTCTTGATTTGATAAAACGATACACGAAAAACAGAAAACGAGGGGCGCTGCGTAGCTTTATTTGGAAGATAACTCATGATAAATCTTTGTGCACAGTTTCCTCCCTTTTATACTATTACCTTGAAAAATAAAATGTACATTATTATAGAGGAAGAATAGTCGAGTTTTGGCACAGTTCTTGTTGGCAAGTAACATGGAAGAATGATACCAATGTACATGTCTGCTTTTGTTTCAAGTCATTGGATTTGATTTAATGTATAACATGCATTTCAATAATCATTGCACACTAAAATATCTTTGTTCAGCGTAGCTTTTTCCCCAAGTAATTACAATGTATTCATATCTGTTTAAGAAATGAAAAAAAAAATCCAAATTATTGCTAAACATATACATTCAATTAGAATGGTTAACAATTCCCCTTAGGGAATGCACGGCCTCACGAAGCTCTGATACGACACATCGTGTGCCGCCTTGGCTCCTACACTTCGGGTATATGGCTGGCGGTGGGCTCTCGTACCAGGTGTCCACGAAGTTCTTGCATCGACCCAGTGTTTTTCATTAAGTTGCAAATGTATGTTGCAACACTGGTCCTGAATGTAACACTCTATGTTGTTATAAAGTTCAGAGCGAAGGTTATAATGTCTTAAGATATGAATTCACACACTGAGATCTTTTTAAATTGTATCAGCATGATAATGTTTGGTGCTTCCTTTATAGAATAAAGAAAATGTGCTTATAACAATTATACAATTGAGTCGTGCTCTGAGAAAAGGGGGTTTAATTCATGTGCGTTATGTGTCGTCTCAGATTAGCCTGCGCAGTCCGCACAGGTTAATTAGGGACAACACTTTCCGCTTTTATGATATTTTTCGTTTTAAGAAAATCTTTTCTTAGCAAAAATCTAGTTTAGGCGAAAAGTGCTGTCACTGATTAGCCTGTGTGGAGTGCATAGGCTAATCTGGGACGACACTTAACGCACATGCATTAAACCCCATTTTCACAGAGCGAGGATCAATTATTTGAAACACTTTTGCAAGACCACAACATTCAAATAACAGAAAAATCAACGCTAAGTAAAGTCCATTTTTTCAAATACATATAAGTTACATCTCTGACGTTGTTCCAAATTTATTAATTTATTTCAATGATGTTTTTGTTTAGCTGTACAGATTTTGTCCAATTTTCAAAGGACTGTTTAAAAGAATTTGATGTGTATAAAACGAATAAAATAATGCACTTTTCGACTAATGAATGTACTTAAACAGATGATGCAAGCGAACACGTTCTTGATGGCGCGTTCTTCTTCCAGGCTAACTGCCATCACCACCTTCCCATAAATCAGTTGGCTTAGTTGCCCCTGGACGGCCCAGGACTGGTTCTTCCCCTGTTCCCGGATATCCCGGGCCCCGTAAACATCCTTGTACTCTTGTGTCCATTCATGCCCTTCGCGTCTTCTGTTCAAAGAAAATATACTTTACAATTATTGAAGAACCAATCAATAAAATAAACTCTAAAACTGATATAAATCATTGACTCCGCAAATCATACACGTATAGCTACAGATGTAAAGCTTTTCTTTTTCTTTTTCTTTTCTACAAGTGAATATGGTGTCCGCCTAGCGACTGGATGGTCACGGGTTCGATCCTCACTGTGGGAGTATTCTTTCAATCCCCCCCCAAGGCACCAAGTACTGGTTCTATTCCCAGGAAACGGATTCAATAAGCTATAGGCTTTCGATGCAATCAAGCTAAAAAAATAGGTTTTAACCAAAAGCATTTCTATAAAGGTATTCGAGTTTCATTTAAGGAGACAACCAGGGTCTAAAACGGAACATTTCAACGCGTGCAAGTAGTTTCTATAGGCGTGACGCATGATATTCTCCTTCTTCATGTAACGTAACGTTTAAAGAGTAAAAAAAAGCGGCGTTATAAAATAAGCATTAACTTAATCTTGAGCGTTCTTTCCGGAACACAAGAAATGTTGTTTATTTAGTTATTTAATATGCACTTCAAGGGCAAAACGGTTTCATATAAGTTGTTTGGTTATAACTCTTGTTTTAGAGCTATAATCACTAAACATATCCCAGTGCAGTTGTTTAATGTAACACATATTTGTTCTTAATAGAACGAATTGGAAATTATATATTTGACACCTTGCACTTTACCAACCCAAGATTTAAATATTTTTTATTTATTCTACTTTTGGCCTGTTCTTTCTTTCAATATTGGAAATACTAATATAACTTTAACATTCGATTATGTATATATGGGACCTTTTTGCAGCCGTCGCCGATTATTTTTCTCCTGATAACATCTTGCGGGTCAAAGCGGTAATAATAATAGGAATACGGGACACAGGGGAAGGGGTATTACAGCTCTTAAAATGTAAGGAACACCTCCTGATAACAGTACTAAACGAGTTTTTTTGTAAAATAAGTACTGAATTTACATAGCATAGGGGCAAAGAACAAGAAGTGTCCTAAGAGGCTTTTTATAGCCCTATCTGTTCGGCTGATCGACATGAAATACTGGTTCATTGGAAAACATTTAGATTTCAAGATAATGATCATTTCAATTTGGAAAAAATACAATACCTGCAAAAACAACTGCAAATATCCACGTCTTTGTCCCTTACTGCGTGTCTTTTCCTTCCCGAAAAAAGCACATAAGAAGCCGTGCTGATGGAAAAAAGTGATTAAGTAAGGGAGAAAAATACGCGCAAAAAGCCACTTATAAGTTACCTCCCCAAGACAGCAGCACATTCCGCAAACGCCACTCGTTTTTCGTTTTATCGTTTTATCAAACCAAGAACGGTAAACGAGACCAAACATTCTGTTTAGAGTTTCAAACATTGATTTTCGTTATATGAAGATTGAAACGAAATATGAACAGGGTAATAAGTTTCGTGTTTTGTTTTATAATAAGTAGAACGAAAAACGATATAAAGAAGTATATTTTGTTTTTGTATTTTGTTTTTGTTTCGGTTATTAGAAAATCGGAATATGAACTAATACGCATTAATTTTCATGTTATATTGACATGTCTTCATTACAAAACTGGGCCCAATAAATGCAAATCTTGTCCTATTAAATCTGAAAAGGATCTGCACAATTTCCATCTAGAAGCTTTACCCAAGGGTGTGTTAATGTTGATGGACATCTTCCTTTTAGTCTGTACTCAGGCATAGATATTACTTATTGGCTACATGATAACCTTTGGTGGGGGGAAGGGGAATCAACATTCCTATAATCATTACAAAGATGATTTGTATTTACGGTATGCAAATCAGAACTGATTTTGCCTTTTATGCTAGACAAAAACTAATCTAAGAAATCTCCATTTCCAAGACATCATTATTCAAATACAGAAGCTTGGTGTCCACCTAATGGGAAACTGATCGGCCTTCATGAATTTATGTACAGAAGCATTCACACAGAAGAACAAATTGTCTGCTAGACAGCAAACTTAATTATTTCCTTTTTGGGACAATTAGAACTGTAGCTATCTATTGGTGACAGTGAATGACACCCCTGCAAACCACTTTGACACTGACCTACTGCTGTGACAAGCTATGCTATGTACTGACCTACTGCTGTGACAAGCTATGCTATGTACTAGAACTCTGATGTCCAGGGCCTGTATTCACCAACCCATTCTTAAACTTAAGAATAATAAATAGACTTATAAACAAAAAAAAATCCGCCCAGTATTTTTGAATATATACAGGCTACAATTTTTTTTTTTACTGGTTATTATGTCATGAAGAAAATTCTACATGAAGAATGATGCAGATAAGGTTAATGCCAAGTTTGACTCAAAGTTTTTGCAATTCGTGAATATTCCAATTTAAAGATTATTCTTTATTCTTTGTCTTATGTCTAAGAATTGTTTGGTGAATAAAAACCCATGTATGACCTTCTTAGATGGTGGCAATGAGGTTATTGCGCCCCGAAAACAATACAGTCTCAAATAGGTCAACATTAGATATCAGGGGGGCATGCGTATATGGGAGCTTACCGCGTTTAAGTGAGATTACCGGAGCAAAACTTCAAAATGGCGTCGTTTTCATCTTTTTCGTGAAGGAGTAGCGGATATTTTCACCCGGTAAGCCAGTTTATATTTCTTTTACATGAATACGCCGTTTCGGCTCTACGGTGTTAATGTGCTCCCCTCGGTTTTTTGTTTGAATGCCGTAGACGTCGGAATAAAAAGTTATTGAAACAAAACTGGCGACAAATTTGTTGTTTAATAATTGACCTTCGAGATGTTGGATGTTCGAATATCATTTTCTCTCAAAATAAACAGTATTTGTGAATGGTTACAGTAAACTATAACATAAATCACGATTATTTAATAAGCTCAACACGTTTGTATGTCTATTAATTCATTTAATACCGAATTATAATGGTTTAACCCCCATTTTGGGAACTAACTTCCTTTTAAGCCCATTTTGGGACCTCAGCCTCAGACTTCCAAATGATTAATAGCTTTTTCCTATGTTAAAAGGTTTTATGCGAAATATCTGTCGTGAATGAATTCCGCATTGGTGCGAATGTTTTGGAAAACATTTTCACTTGAGGAAATCAAGAGTTATCATTTTTTAATATTTTTATTAATTGTTATATTATTTATTTTTATTTTTATATGTTTTCTCACATACTTAACGGTCACATTTAATGTGTGTAATATAAGACATTCGACGGTATTATTAACAGAGTGTAAGTCTTACATGTTTTTTTTAACACATATGAACATACTTATGTTTGAATATGCCTCAAACGGAATACTATGCGTACTAAACGGAATACTATGCTTACTATTTCCAGATATCAAGACGCCAGGTTTAGATGTTGAGGATGCCAAGATTAAAAAAGACGGCGTAACGAAAGGTACATGCAAACCTACCAATCAAACAAAAAAAGATAACGTCGAAGTTCCACGCCAGTTAAACACACAAAACAATCTCATATACATGCAATAAAAGTGTAATGAAAAACAGAAAAAGGGTAAAGCTGGTTCGATACCATTATAAGGTTGCTGTAACCAAATACTACCATTATTGCGATTCGGAATACATGGAGCAATTTGGAATACCTGACACCTGCTCAGAAGATGCATATCATTGGATGTTTTTTATGCAAACTTAACTATTAATTGTTTATTTAATACAATGACATTTGACGGGTTTTACCATAACGATACTGATACATGTATGTGACTTTGATGTGACACATTTTGGACGACCTTCTTTTAAACCAGTTCTGAGTTGATCACTATATTATAATCGCAAAAAGTGAATTTGTAGTGGATAGAAAGATTTGTGCAAATGCAATTTGATTTCAGTAGAAGTGATCAATATACACATGTATACATGTATTTTTTCTCTTTTATACCTATATGAATACATATTATTTAAGACTGTTGTATTGAGGAAATAAAGTATTGGTTCACTTAGATAGATTATTTCGCTTGTTCCTAACATTGTCTTTTACTCTTAAGTAATGTTTATATGTCAAATGCATAACAAATTCTTTCCAATCCAAATCTGTTTTTATCATGTATGTAAGTGCTGAATACAATTGAAAATGTATGCAGAGACATCGTAGGAAGAAATGACGTAACACAGATAATGATTTATTTTCATTAAAAAAATGTGAGAAACTAGCATCATGACATATACGGAACAAAACGTGCAATTAAGTAGCACTCATAGCAATTATATGTCAGTCGTGTCTATGTAGAAAAAAAACATTTAATACATCAGCTGTACATTTGTTTGTTTGGTTCGTTCGTTTTATTTGCTGTTTTAGTCCGGCTCTGTTGAAGGACTCTTTCTTGCATATTCTACATTTAAACTCATGTGGTCGATGAACGGGGCATGGTATCTCAGTCCTCCGCTAATTTTAAATTCGTAATTACATATACTGCAACGAAAGATGCACTTATTTTCGCCCTTTAACCTTCATCATCTGAAAAGACAGTAAAAGAATGGTTAAAGAAAAGTTCATATCAGAATAAGGTCGACATGTCATAAAACACATGTAATTAATTAAAATATTATTGAAAGGGCTGATAAACATTCTATTATCTCTTACATCAGCCACCCCACAACCCATCTTCTTTAAAATAGGTGAATTGATTCAGTTGGTCGGCAGGTTTTATGTACAGCATTTTTTATAATTCTACAGTAAAATGATTAAGAAAACACTTATATTGCACCACATAAAATGCTATAAAACTATAATATTGAAGTACACATATAAACTTTATTAAAGATGGGTAGGTATTTCGTGTCAATCTCTTTCACATATGAAAGAGCTGTTTGTCATTTGGAAGTTAGGTCCCAAAATGGGCTTAAAAGGAAGTTAGTTCCCAAAATGGGGGTTAAACCGTTATAATTCGGTATTAAATGAATTAATAGACATACAAACGCGTCGAGATAATTAAATAATCGTGATTTATGTTAAAGTTTACTGTAAACATGAACAAATACTGTTTTGAGAGAAAATGATATTCGAACATCCAACATCTTGAAGGTCAAGAAAATAAACAACAAATTTGTCGCCGGTTTTGCTTCAATAACTTTTTTATTTTGACGTCTACGGCATTGAAACAAAAAACCGAGGGGAGCACAAACACCATAGAGCCGAAAGGGCCTATTAATTTAAAAGAAATATAAACATAAACTGGCTTACCGGGTGAAAACATCCGCTACTCCTTCACGAAAAACACGAAAACGACGCCGTCTTTGAAGTTTTGCTCCCGTAACCTCACTTAAACGCGGTAAGCTCCCGTATACGCATGCCCCCCTGGATATAAGTCTTACACTTAACAAAAGTTGGCCAGCATGTAAAAAACTGTTCTTCTTATGACTCCACCAAAACAAATTGCACAATTAATGTTTTCAAAGTTCTTAAATAAAATGCAATTTAATGAAACAAGAGAACCACGATGACCCTTACACCTGCATTCACCTGAGTTCAAACTGAGTTCAGAGTACAGTAATTGGAAAAGACTAAAATTTACTTGGTGACCTAGTCTTTGGATGCATGTGACCCAGAGTCATACTCTGCCTAGCTTTTTCCAAGATGAACATTCTGCCCAAATTTAATAAAAGATTGAGTCACAAATAGAACTTCTATAGTTGTAACAAGATTTCTTTATTATTACAGTTTGTGACCTAGTGTTTGAATGCACATTATGCAGTTTCCACTATGGCCTAGATATTGAAGATTCATATTCTGATCATGTTTCATTAAGATTGAGTCATAAATTTGACTTCAAGTGTGGTAACAAGTATTTTCTCATATTAGTCCTGGCAACTAATTTTTGGTGGCATGTGACCCCGATTGAAACTTGGCCTAGATATTTTCCAGATTAAAGATTCTGACCAAGTTTCATCAACATTGTGTCATAAATGTGGCCTCAATAGGGGTAAGAAGGTTTTTCTGAGATTGACCCGGTAGCCCAGCTTTTGGAAGCACATGGCCCAGATTAAAACTTGGCATAGATATTTTTACAACTCTAACCAAGTTTCATCAAGTGATAAATGTGATTTCTAAAGTGCTAACAATGTTTTTCAAAGAATTGACCTAGTGACCTAGTTTCTGGACTTAAATTACCCAGAAACGAACTCAGCCTATACATTGTCAAGATAAACTCTCTGAATAAGTAATATAAACATTGGATGAAAAATGTGAACCTCTTGAGTGGTGCCCAGCTCAAAAGTGACGACACAAACTGACGACGCATATCGAAGGACATAGGGTGATCACAATAGCTCATTTTGAACACTTCACGCTCAGGTGAGCTAAAAATTTAGGGTAAACCAGATTAAAAAAGGGGTTTAAACCAAAGTAAATGACCTAATATAAAAATATCATATAACCTAATTTCATAACGCTTAATCATGGAATCATTGAGGGTTGAATGCATTGTAAGCGGTCAGTGGCCTGTGATTGTATGTATTTTACAGCATTATATTATGCAACGTCACAAGTCCATTACTAATATCAGAGTGGAGTCATTGATCCTCCACAGCCACATACATGTTTCCAATACTTTTTGTACAGTACATATGGGATTGCTTTGTAAGCATTGTATACCCCCTCATCCACAAAAAGGTTGAAGCATAATCCGATGGAATATAGACCCTAACACCTCGACAAAGTAACTTGCAGATATTAACCAGGATGTTTATTTATATTTTACACTGTGCTTTGTACTTAGGTATTATCATATTTTGTAAACTTTAGTAATTTAGACATTTTTGCAATTAATAGTTTTAGTTCTCCTCACAAATTATAAAGTGGAAGATCTAAACACTTTTGGTCAATAATGATTCATGGTTTTTGTATGGTTCACTTAAAAAAGATTTACTTTCTAAAAACATTCTGTGAGAATGACCAAGGGTCTTTTATCATTTTTATGTAGCCATATGCTTTTGGATGCTAATCAATAAAGGGAAGTAAATCACTAATTTCACATCAATAAAGTAAAGTAATTCACTAACTTCTTATCAATAAAGGGAAGTAATTCACTAACTTCACATCAATAAAGGGAAGTAATTCACTAACTTCAAATGAATAAATGGAAGTTATTCACTATATAACTTCACATCAATAAAGGGAAGAAAGGCAATGTTTAGGCGATGGACTGTCATGTGACAGTTACAAAATGATTTTTTGCCAGGTAATTTGAATGTCATGTGTCTTCCTCACAGGACAAAATGCTTTTCCTGGCAGTCTTACAGAAGAACTTTGCTCATTAACGTTCACAAAGATCTGATACCTAGGTACATGTTTCTTGTGCACACCACACAGTCTCACCCTGCTTTGTGCTTCTGCAAGGTATTAACAAAATGTTTCTCAGTAAACACATTGACGCAGACGAACAAATTGCCTGCTGGACAGCAAATTTAATTATTTCCATTTTGAGACAATTAGAACTTTAGCTATCTATCAATGACAGTGAATTATACCCCCAGACCACTTTGACACTGACCTTCTCCTTTGGTATTCTCAGTAAACACATCGAAACTCATATCAAGAAGAAAGATGTTGGGTAGATGGACTGGTTGAACAGAATGTTAACACAGGGGCGTAGATAACCTCCAAACATTGGAGGGGCGGTCCAGTTTCTGTACTGGGAACATAAAGGGGTTCGTTTGAGAGGGTTGTCCTCTCCCGTGGTTCCGAAAAAAAATACAATAACATTTAATATGGTGCGTTTTGGGGGAACTTTCATGTTGATATAAATGCTCGATTTTTGTCTCATTCTCAGTTTTTCGTGAAATCAGTTTGTCCAATGCCGCCGCCCATGACAGTTATTATTTTCTTTCCAAAAACTCGTGCTAATTAAAACATAAAATTAAGTAAATGTTTATGTATTTTAATGACGGAGTTTAACAAGTGATATGAGAAATAATAACATTAACATAACATTCACAACACATATATTTTATTACTGATGGACATATTTAAAACCTGAAATTAGAGGACAAAAATATTTTCAAACTAATTAATGATTTTCACGCGTATATTTACTCAAAATTGTTTAAAGTGGCAGTAACCTTTGAACTATGACAACCTCAGAGCAGACGGGGAGGGGACACATGGCTTCTGCACTGACGGTGCGTGATTACAAAAATACTGGTTTTGGGGCGGCGATTTTTGGGGGATTTTACGTTTTATATAACGATGACTAGCCGAAATATTGGAGGGGCGGTCGCCCCCCCTGCCCCTCCATTACCTACGCCCCTGTAACATATTCTCTATTCCCCAATGCCCAGAGAGCACTGGTGTTTCGGACAGAGGGAAACCTAATCCCAGCAGTGGACCTCATTTGAAGTAATTATCCAAAATTGGAGACAGGGGTCATCCATCAGTGACACACACTTTAGCCTTGCAACAAATATGTGCACAGGTACTGTCACATAGTAGTATATCATGAAATACCAGCATGTTCTTCTTGGTCAAGGCTTCTTCTAAGGAGTAAAATACATGGAGACAATAGAGTATATCAATTATTGATTATTATCATTTTTTGTAATTATCACAATAATAACATAAATATGTTATCTCAGTGTAATTATCCTAAGGGATATTTAATAATAATTAATCCTCTGAATATACTCCGTTTATTGACGTTCTAGTTTTGATAAAAGTGCCATGCCGAAATGTCAATAAAAGAGGTATAGTCAGAGGATAACATATGTATTTAAAATAATAATACCAAAATTGATTCTCAATATTTTTTCTGGACTCTTCTTGTCAACCAAAGCAATTATGCAATTTAATTTGCTTTTGGCCTCATGGATTTCTTCTAACATTACACAATTTACGAATTAAATTACTCAATAATAAATTGTACCGAGGAAACTTACAAAACAGGTCTCACGGTGTGCATTAAGCACTCATAAGCAAATTTTCAATTTTGTGACCCCCGGGGCAGGGGCATAATTTGAACAAACTAAGTAGAGAACTATTAGATGTCACTACATACCGAATTTGGTAGCCCTAGGCCCTACGGTTATGGACGAGAAGATTTTTAAAGTTTTCACAAAATAGGCCCTATATAAGCATATGTTCAATTTTGTGACCCCCGGGGCAGGGTCAAATTTGACCCAAGGGGCATAATTTGAACAAATTTGGTAGAGGACTATTAGATGTCACTACATACCAAATTTGGTAGCCCTAGGCCCAATGGTTATGGACAAGAAGATTTTTAAAGTTTTCACAAGTAAGGCCTTATATAAGCAAATTTTCAATTTTGTGACCCCCGGGGCAGGGTCAAATTTGACCCCAGGGGCAAAATTTGAACAAATTTGAAAGAGGTTCACCCCAGGAACATTCCTGAGAAATTTCATCAGAATTGGACCAGTAGTTTAGGAGAAGAAGATGTTTAAAGAAAAAGTTAACGCACGCACGCACGGACGCACACACGACGGACACAGGACCATGACATAAGCCCCGCTGGCCTCTGGCCAGTGGAGCTAAAAATCAATAAAAAATCCAGTTTTGTAGTAAAATCAATTTAAATGATGTTATTCTATATGAAGTATCTATTTTAATTATAATTTGTCCAACTAAATAAATACAACATGTAAAAATGTTTATGATGCACTGTTGAAAAAACACAATTTATTCCCAAATTGATGTCTTATTCCAACTTCACATAATACTGTGTTCATATCTTTTATTGTCGGACCTAAACAAATATTGAAGAGTTTCAAACCTACAAACCAACAGTGAACACAATAGCTTTTATCTCTCATAATAACCTTAAAATTATACTGTCTCAGTTTCGGTCTGAGAGAAAAAAAGTGTCACCATATTGACAGTAATATAGGATATGTCAGACCAAGGGCCCCAGCATTGTCACATCAATTCAATCAGCCTAAAGGCTATCACTCACAATTACCCCACAATCAGTAACAAACCACACAGCTGGGTCTGAGGAATGGACCTGCTATGGAGATCCAAAGATTGTGCACCATTATTATTAAAGTGAGATTAATGATGATGCTTTTTTGGGATACACATATTAGATATGTGCATTACAAGTAGATACAAAAATATACACTTGTTTCATGCTGATGCTTTTCTGGGATACACATATTAGATATGTGCAATCCTAAACATGACATTTCAAGTACAACAATAGGCACAATTATACTATAAGGCTGATAAGAGTTACAGGCCTTGGTCATTTAATTTATAAACCAGACTACTCTAGTACAACAATAGACATAACTTTATATGCGGCTAATAAAATGTATAGGTCTTCTTCTTTCAATTTATATACATATTCTGAAAAAATACAAGTTATTAGCTGTTAATTATTTTTTAGAAACAACTTTTCCATACTAAAAATGAAATCCCTACCTTATGCCAGCTGTTTGCTTTCACTATCCAAGCATGATTAACATGTGCAATGATCATATTAACTAGATGCATTTGTAAATTATTCACAACCCACACAATCATATGGATTCATATTACATGCATTAATGTGGGTGCATACTGTAAAACCATAATTATCTAAAGGACACAAAATGTTCATGGATTATTGCAACAAACCACACATTTAAGCGCTGAATTAATACAAGTTTGGCAAGCCTTTGTAATGGCAGGTAAATGTGCATCCTGATGTGAACTTGTCTAGGATGCTCACCTACACAAACACAAAAGAAATGAGCCGCACTCTGTTAAAAGGGGGTTTAAAGCATGTGTGTAAAGCGTCATCCCAGATTAGGTTGTGCAGTCTGCACAGGCTTATCAGGGACAACACTTTTCCACCTAAACTGGATTTTTGCTAAGAAGAGACTTTCTTTTAACAAAAAATATCATTAAAACAGAAAGTGTAGTCCCTGATTAGCCAGTGCGGACTGCACAGGCTAATCTGGGACAACACTTTACGCACATGCATTAAACCCCCTTTTCACAGAGCATGGCCCATATATACATGTTTATGGTAGTAAAATGAAGTATGAGTGTGTTTATGATAAAAACATAACTGCAAACAGAGATGTGCATTTTGCATCATAAGTGCAGTAATATGAAATCCAGTTTATTTGTGTGACATTCTAATAAAGCAAAACTCCAAAACTTGGCTCCAACATAATAATCAGTGTACCTGATTGATGCATGACATACCATATTAGCTACCCATGGCACAACACTGTATATTAATTACATATTTTTTCTGTTGACCTAGAAATGATTAATGTGCAAAGTAAACAGTTTCCATATTGCAATAGGCAACTCAGAGCTGATTTTCTTACTAATATTTTTATATTACTTATTACTAATCTGGGTACTTAGTCATGCTAACTGGCTTTGTTTTGAGCATGTGTTCATTCTACTGAATGTTAACTAGTGTAACTGACCTTTTGTAAAATTTTCAGGAGAAGCAAAAAACTGTTTTATATTAAAATAATAAAAAAATCAGTATTCCAATTTTCTGATTAGTATTATATTAAATCGAAACAAAACTCCAAAATGTATTTTTATAAACAATAAATAATTAAGAAAGGAGCAGTTACATGTACCATAAATTCTATGCAAAAACATTTTGAATGCGCAGAATAATGTAAGTGCTCTTAATGTATTTTGGAAAACATGTACTCATGAAAAATTTACAAAATGTCAGTTACATTAGTTCTTATATTCAGCAGACGATTTGTGTATTGCACATGCACACTTGGCTAAAAAATGTGGAAGTAGTTTGCTGTGGACAGACAGACAGAGAGACAGACAAACCAGCCAACTAACTTACAAGGTGACCCTTGAAATATATACCCCAACATGTATCTTAATGGCTTCTCTAACCAGACAAAGTAAAGTCTAATTTACATTATATGATCACATACTCCTTGCCGATACATTCAGTGCTGTTAAGGCCCACGAATAATACTGCTTGAAACAATTATGGATAAAGCGGAAATAATGTTCAGAGTTTTAAAGACTATTAACTACTGCTAAAGATATTGTCCCAAGATGCCTCCATAGCTATGAACTGCAGAGACATCAATGTATTATTCAAGAACTTCCTTGATGTCACTTAAATAGAGTTGACATGAAGAGACCCATTATCTGTATGAAAAATGAATTAAATGTCATTTAATCAATTACTGGGTCTTCAAATACACTTTTCCCATCCAGTGTGCAGTATTTCTGACATTTCCTGTCAAAGGTACTCACCCATATAAACTACAGACCCTTTAATTGCCTCTTAATGATACCTAAACCTTCATGCAGGACTTGATTTTAACTTAGTGCTACTAAGATTAGTGCCAATATAATTGTCTTAAAGGTACTTATATTTTTAAGTGACGTCAAATTTTTGTCAATAAATGAATATGCATGTGACACAAGGGAATAGCAATATAGAGAAAAGTAGAGAATACTAGGTTAGTGTTGAATACAGATAAGTTTATTTAGCGATGCTTAGAAAACCAAACCCACAAGCCTTGGCATTTGGTTAAGATTTTGGTGCCTAGCAATTAACCTATCTATGTTCAAAACTTACCTGGTTTCTATTTATCCCATAATGTTAGCATGTTTTACAGTCTTCTTGTCAAAAGAAGAAAATGGGCCCTGGGACCTAAGCTGCTCGACTGAGACCCGAAGGAACTAAACTATTCTGAGAAGGTGGAGTAAAGAATTATAAAAGTACTTTAAGAAACATAAATATTGAACTTCTAGGCACATTTTGTATTTCAAACTCTGCCGAGCTATCGTTAAAACAAATTTTCTGACCAAGTTTCATTAAGATTGGACTTAAAATGTCACTTCTAAGAAAGTTCACATGGTTTCACAATAGCCATATAAGGAAAACTGCCCCGCCCCCTAGCGGCCATGTTTTTCGACGAACCAGAACCATTTTAAAACTCAACTGAGACATCATTAAAACAAATGTTCTTACCAAGTTTCATTAAGATTTGACCATAAATATGACTTCTAGAGTGTTAACATGCTTTTTGTTTAATGTGACCTAGTGACCTTATAGGTTTTGACCTCACCTGACCCAGTTTCGAACTCAGTAAAGACATAATTGGAACTAATTTTCTGACCAAGTTTCATGAAGATTGGACAATTTATGTGCCCTCTAAAGTGTTGACAAGATAAATGTTGACGATACACGACGGACGAAGAACTACGGACAAAAGGGTATCACAAAAGCTCACCATAATTATGTGGTGCTCGCTGAGCTAACCAAATTAAGGTACCTTGATCGGCCTAACTTTTTTTGTCTTTAACTTTTTTAATGATTCCAATTATTTTAATACCAATATAGAATGACATGCAGAAATCTTCCAAATATGTATGCAACATTCTTTCTTGTAGTAATTTTGGTTAATTTAAAGTTAATTTAGCAAATATGATGCAATGTAGCATAAATGATAGCTAACTCAATAATTATTTTAGTGAATTTAGCAAAAATGATTAAAATCTCAACCTGGAAAACAAAAAACAAGTTTAGGGTCATCACAAAATATTAGTGTTGGGCAGGTAAGTGGAAACATAAGCAATTTTTTTTTACCCCTTAAAAACAATTTCTGCAAAGTATTTTTTTATTCAGGAATTAGGGCTTTAAATACTTATCAGTTAAAGTTTATTCTTAATCTAGCAGCAAGTATATATTTTCAGAAAATATTTATACTTATATATATAAAACTTATAAATAAACAACATTTTAGTGGTTGGCAAACCAAAATATATTCAGTAATTCTCAAAAATCTGTTTTGGTCTATAAATTAATATACAATTGTTTGGGATATTGCGATTTAAATGTGTCTGTGGAAAAAACACAATATTATATTTTATGCTTGCACAAACCATATTATAGGGAATTAGAACAAACATTCTGAGCAAATGGTATCAAGGTTTTACTAAGATTTGACCTGGTGATGCATGTTTTTGGACGCAAGTGACCCAGATTCAAACTTGGCCTAGATATTATCTAGATAAACATTCTGACATGTACATCGCATGACGCCAGACACAAGACGTAGGGTGAGCACAATAGCTCACCTTGAGCACTTCTTGCTCAGGCTAGCTACACATAAAAAATCAACAACATATACTTGTATTTAGCAAATAATAAATACTTTTATAAAACACTGTATTATCAATGCTGTTACTAAAACTGACCTATTTCCCAATCGTAACAGTTTTCACGTATATTCTTCCCAATGTCATCATCTGGGAACACTCATTTTCACCAAAATGTACAGGCTAGGTTGTCTTCCCAACCTTTGCTATAAAATCCCTGTTGGCAATGTGATCACATCACATTACATTATGTAACAATACTAATGATTATCATTAAGCTGTGACATTCAGTGTATTTTTTTTCAGAAATATCATTAACAGTATTGCTGCGTCACAACCAAATACAACACATTGCAATATGATACACAATCAATGTGCCTTTTTGAAAAGCTTTGATCTATACAAGTATGGAACAAACAATATAATAACACACGATCCCAGAAATTAACTCAATCACCAATAACGTCCTCTCAGATATTAAAATTTCAGCACAGGATGTCCGCGACACAGCGACGATCATTGATCCTTCAAAGGCACTGGAAGTGGATCCGATTTGATAAGCTCTAGACTCATTAAAGAGGGAATTCATGAACTTTGTGTTCCGCTCTCTGTCATCTTCACAACACTCATTTCTAAGTCAGTATTCCCATCGTCATGGAAATTAGCTAACGTATGCCCCGTTTTTAAAAAGTCCGACCCTTTAATGCCTTCTAACTATTGTCCAATCTCCCTTCTTAGTTGTCTTGGAAAACTCATGGAACGCTGTATCCATAAATATCTATACAACTATCTCATTTCCAATAATCTGATCACACAATTCCAGTCAGGTTTTAAGAAAGGTGATTCCACGGTCAACCAGCTGACCTTTTTATACCACAATATCCTTAAAGCTCTTGACGAAGGCAAAGAGGTTCGAGCCGTTTTCTGTGATATTTCCAAAGCCTTTGACAGAGTGTGGCATCCTGGGCTCCTCAAGAAACTTTCAGCAGCAGGAATTCAAGGTAACCTTATAAATTGGTTCAGGTCTTATTTATCAGACCGTTATCAACGTGTCGTCATTGGCAACTCTACTTCCTGTTGGACTACAGTTGAAGCTGGCTTCCCTCAGGGGTCCATACTTGGTCCACTCCTCTTTCTACTCTACATCAACAACATAGTTACAGACATCCAGGCAAACATTCGTCTATTCTCCGACGACACCATGGCCAGTCTGTACATAATTGTTGAAGATCCAGCCTCATCTGCTGTCACTTTAAATCTTGACTTGTCTCTCATAATCGCATGGTCCAAATCATGGCTGGTCTCATTTAATCCTTCGAAAACCGAATGTATGCTCTTTTCGAGAAAACGCATCAAACCTATTCATCCACCACTTTTAATGGAACAAACTTCGATTGCCCAAGTCAAAACTCACACACATCTAGGCTTGGTCCTTTCTGAGGACGCCAAGTGGTCTTATCACATATCATATATCCTTGAAAAAGCCTGGCAGAGAATCAGTATACTTCGAAACCTGAAATATACACTGACACGGTCAAATCTTGAAAAGATGTATATCACCTTTATAAGACCACTTCTTAAGTATGGCGACATCATTTGGGACAACTGTTCTGTAGCTCTAAAAAATGACATTGAATCTGTCCAAATTGAAGCCGCAAGGATCGTGACAGGTGCCACAAAGTATTGCAATATCGACCGCCTTCTCAAAGACCTAAACTGGGAATCACTCTCCCAACGAAGAAAGAAACATAGTATGATGCAAATATACAAAATGCAGAACAATATAGCACCCTTCTATCTATGCAACCTGATCCCAGTTCGCACATCCCAGGCCTATGACCTCCGATCCCAAAACGGCATACCTCCAGTTTACGCAAATACTCAACTATATACTAACTCCTTCTGCCCTTCTGCCATCAGCCACTGGAACAATCTTTCTCCTGACATCAGAAACTCCAATTCACTTCTTGAATTTAAGAGAAAAATCACTCAATATCCAACAAAGTCGTGTTCAATATTCAACGTTGGTGATAGAAGATTACAAATCTATCATTCTCGTCTGCGACTTGGCTGTAGCTCCTTGAACTACGATCTCCATCGTAGAAACCTTACTTCTTCACCGGATTGCATATATAGTGCCATTGAAACTCCGTCTCACTTCTTGATTCACTGTCCAAGGTATCAGAACATACGACAACATTGTTTTACAAATCTTCCATGCGCAACAACCGTAAATAACCTTCTTAATGGTGACGAACATCTGACCTATCAGGAAAACACTATATTATTTCTACGCGTCCAGAAGTTTATTGAAGCAACTTAACGATTTGACTCGTAGAACCATGCTGCTGTGGACTTTGACCCGACCCTAGTAGGGGCCTCTGTGACACTTCGCCTCAGTACCTTCTCAATCAACTATCCATTTTGTTTGTATGCCATATATCCACACTACCATGATTCCGTTTTAACTTTGAACCCGATCCAATCACAATCCTAACATTAACGTGAGCGCATCCATGTTCTTGTGTCCGCCTAAATGCGAAACATGTATGAGTCAACTCCACCATGGAAAAGAATTAATATAAGCTTTATGCTTGTTTTCTAATCCATGAATTTATACTTTGCAACAATGTATTGAATTGTATGATTACGAAATGAATAAATACGTTTAAACTAATAAAATAAAACAGAAACATGAACAAGTACATGTTATTGAAATGACATAATCAATCGGTCATTTAATTGACCATTTTGGTCTAGAGCAAGTATTGACAAGGACGTTATGCAATTTTACTGAAATTACTTCCAGTCAACAATTTATGAATAAAAACAAACAAGAACAGAAAATTTGATAAAGCCAGTTTTGTAAAATACACAATCTGAATTAAATCAAGTACACGAGAACTCATATCTTGCTTATGAATATTTTTAATCACCACTTTTTATTTATTCTGCATTTGTCCGCAGCCTGACAGGAAAATATTGATTGCAGGAGCCTTTGTGATGCCTCCTTGATAAAAGTTCTGAGAAACTGGATGCATTTTACTGGCCAATGCCCAACATGCCAGGCTTGCTATCTATCACTCTGACAGCCTGATATGATGAATATCCACAGAGAGTGGCAACTATTAAAGGAACACACCAAAGCCATAGAATATTTCACATAACTGTGATAAGGTCACCGTGGTGTAATGGATATGGTATCGGCCTAGCGACCAGAAGGTCACGGGTTCGATCCCTACTGTGGGAGCATTCTTTAAATCTCCCCCAAAGACACCAAGTCCTGGTTCTTCGCTTAGGAAACGGACTCGAGAGTGTTTCAAATAAGTAGTAAGTACCTTATATGCAATGGAGCTAAACTAAATAGGTTTAAACAATATTTCACATGATTATGCAACTGCAGATTCCTGAGCTACAGGACAACCCTTATATTTTTATTTAAATTCTTATATAAAACTCACCAGAAATCCATTTTAAAAGACAACAACAACATTATCCCAGTAAGACTCAGCATACTAGTTTTTATCTGTGATCAGTTTCTGTCAGAATCTTATAAGACTTATGGAAATTACTCCATCACAAATAAACATGATTTTAAAAATATAGGCAACATCTTTTTTATCAGAACACACAAACAATATCACCGTTGCAGGATCAACAGGGTTCACAGGTGTTTACACACGGGCTGGACAGAATGTAAAAACACCGTTATGAACTTTTATTTTTGAAAATATCTCAAGTTATTAAAATACATTTGCAAAAATCATAAGTGCATAAAAGACAGTATTTCTTGCAGTTTATGCTGAAATCTTAAGATTTAAGAATAAATCCTTTAATACGTCTGAAATCGGTGCCAAAATTTCACATCGGGTGAAGCATAACCATGTACATGAATATTGTACACATTAAATGTTTGGCCAAAAACACAGGCTTATTATATAAAGTAATTCTGATGTATTTCACATTGCAATAAGCACCATAAAATCTGTCTTTTATGCACTAGTTGAAATTCTTCTTAAGAAAAAATGTTTAAATTTTTTTTTTGAAAAAAGCACCACTTACCAGGGTGTGTACATCCATTAATGTTTAAATGTGAACGCCACAAAGTCATGTGATCCTGCACCCTGGTTTAAGACTTATGGAAATGACATCATGACAAAGAACCATGATTTTAAAATATAGAAAACAATTTTTTTCTCAGAGCACACAAACAATATGTAGTCACAGACAAGACAAATACCGTTAATTGTAATAACCGACATCCATCCAGAGTTCATGACTCTTTCACATCCAATACAAAACATTCCTTAGAATTTGTAAAATAATAAGCTGATATTCACAGTACTGTCATTTTCTGATTCTTAGTAATGTCTTCAGAACTCCAGAGGGATACAAGGTCAAGAGGTCAAAAGTATGTACACCAGCACACAATTTGCTTTGTCAGTTTCTTATTTTCTAAAATCATGAAATATAATATCAATGAGACATATAAACTTTAAAGTTACATATTAACCATTTACTTTTTACTTTCAATACTTTCAACTCAAATCACATACATCATCTTGAAAGAACACACAGGTTTAATGATGGTATCCAGTAAATTGTAAGACAAAATGCATATTTCTGCTGATGTAAACTTCAATCTTGCAGTCATTTTATTCAAAAAAATAGAAACAAGAGGGCCATCTAAAGGGAGTTTAAAGACCACCAATTTTAGAATACTTGACCTGGTGATCTAGTTTTTTTTAACCCCAATTCACCCAGATTCAAACATGGTCTTCATATAGTCAAGATCAACATTCTGATTTTACATCAAGACGAAGTCAAACAGGACCTCTAAAGAAGTAAAAAGATTTGAGATTTTAAGATTTGACCTGGTGACCTAGTTTTTGGACACACCTTATATCAGATTCAAACTTGGCCTAAACATTGTCAAGGTAAACATTCTGACCAAGTTTCATCAAACTGGATCATAAATGTTGCCCCTGGAGTCTTAAGATTTTTTTTTNTTAACATTCTGTCCAAGTTTCATCAAGAATGAGTGATATATGATTTTCTAGAGTGGGCACAAGGTTTTCCTAAGATTTGAACTGGTGACCTAGTTTATTTACAAACCTGACCAAGATTTGAACTCGGCCAAGATATTGTCAAGATAAACATTGTGATCAAGTTTCAAGATTGACCAAACAAAATAAGGTGTGAGCATGTGACCAGGACTGCAAAAGAGGCAGTTCAAGCCATCAATAAATTGGATCCTTTCAAATTCAAACCAAACAAGCACATAAGTTGAATTGATATACCACTCCAATTTCAAAATTTTGTGAAAGACGAACGGAAAGACAGAATGACGGATGGACGACAACGCAAATTCTTTATCCCTCAGCCTTTAGCAGGGCATAACAACACAAGTTCATATAAACATGAAGCATTAAAATCTCTGTGACCTCAAAGAGCAAGTCGAAATTTGAGATAAGCAAGTTTAAATCATCACCAGTTGACTATATGATGTTAACATTTGTTTATTGCCTTACAGGCATTCTCTGAGAAAAAAAGCAAAAAGAGTAACTCATGTAAACCTTTGGACAGTCTAATGACAAATGTCAGCCAAACAAATCAACCAAAATAATTTTTCCTTGAACATTTGAATTACAGTACAGCCCACGCAGAACAAACATATTTCACGATCCGCGGCGGCAAGGCGCAACGAGTCGATGCCGAGTCGGCCGTTTAAGTCGCGTCAGTTCGACATGGCGAGGCAAGTTGCGGTCTGCGATATGACGCCCAGTCGATGCGCATCATAAAATAAAAATCTTTGAAAAATGGTTAGTTAGTCAATACATTTTAAAAGAACAATTATAATTATATTTAAAATCATAATTAATTTAATGTGAGCGGATTCAAATTAAAAATAAATAATTAACAAGAGTGCCAAACTGTCACAAGATACGCCCGTTTGAAGGTTTTGGACACCATGCTTAATGCTTAAAATGCACTAAGTGACCTAGTTTTTGACCCAGCATGANACCTGACCAAGATTTGAACTCGGCCAAGATAGTGTCAAGATATACATTCTGATCAAGTTTCAAGATTGACCAAACAAAATAAGGTGTGAGCATGTGACCTGGACTGCAAAAGAGGCAGTTCAAGTCATCAATAAATTGGACCCTTTCAAATTCAAACCAAACAAGCACATTCGTTGAATTGATATTCCTCTCCAATTTCAAAATTTTGTGAAAGACGAACGGACAGACAGAATGACGGATGGACGACAATGCCAATTCTTTATCCCTCAGCCTTTGGCAGGGCATAACAACACAAGTTCATATGAACATGAAGCATTAAAATCTCTGTGACCTCAAAGAGCAAGTCGAAATTTGAGATAAGCAAGTTTGAATCATCACCAGTTGACTATATGCTGTTAACATTTGTTTATTGCCTTACAGGCATTCTCTGAGAAAAAAAGCAAAAAGAGTAACTCATGTAAACCTTGGGACAGTCTAATAACAAATGTCAGCCAAACAAATCAACCAAAATAATTTTTCCTTGAACATTTGAATTACTTGTAATATAACAGACATTGCTGTTTTACAAGACTAAAACACAAAAATTGAGAACCCATCTCTTAATTAAATTTCTCTTCACGGATCTTGGATTAATCAATTCTGTGGATCATAAAAAGCTTGGAAAAGCAACCCTTCCAATGATCCTGACAGATCACTAAAAAAAGAATTGATGTCTTAAATCAAATGCATTTCCTGGACCATCAAAGGGACCCTGGGAATTGGTGAAAAGCAAAACTTCCTCAAAATGCTGAAGTATGTGTCAAGTAAAGACGTCATCATCTTGGCAGTCAAATTAGAGTCTTGCAGATCACCAAAAATATCATAAAAATGTAATTTGAAACTTTGAAAGAGAAGTGAACAGGAAATAGTAACCAAATCAGGCACAAGGAACAATTACTGGTAAACTGCAGCCATTTCCTGGTGAAAAACTTAACAAAATTTAAAAAGACTTCAATTACCAACTGGATGTCTGCTAGGGTATTGTAAACTATAGATGAACATTTTTATTGGTCACCATCAGGTTTGCTTGACACTATGCATAGCTTCAAATAATCTAGTTAAGTTAAATGAGCAATCATTTTAGTAATAATATTTTTTAACATCTTCCCATAAAATAAGTCAAAATGTTATTTATATAACTTAATTTTTTGGGGGGTAACAAGAATACACTAAGTGCATTACTACTGATATATGTATGTTTAGTTTATTATTTAAAATAAAAAATATACAGGTACTTTTTTTTAATATTGCCTAGAACCAATTCATTCACAATTATGTTTCTTTGAATTACTTATATTTAGGTTTCAAATGGTGAAAACATGAGACAGTATACAGTTGTATTTTATCATTACAGATATTTATGTCTTAGATTATGTCAAATTTATTTTGCTTCAGATACGTTTTTTTATAGCGTTTGAAGAATCTAGGGTAAGAGATGTTGTCATAGTGGCGACAGAATAAAATGAGGTCTGAGCTTCGCCTAACTTATTCTTTGACCATAATACATTATATATATATATATTTAAGGTCAAAACCGACATCTGAATATTAATTTCAATGCCAATTTGTCTGTTTCAGACATTTTTTGTTTCTATAAACCAACATACCTTTTATATTGATGTATTTAGCTGATAAACTGAAGTTCCTCCATCAAGACTCTCGCTCTCATCAACAACTGAAAGAATAAAGAAACACATCTCAGAGTTGATATTATTGCATTTCTGGGGTGCTTGTCTTTATTGACCAGGCTGATCTACAGTATGAATTAAGAAGAAAAACATTGTTGAAATTCCATTACAAAAATGTTGAGCTACCAAGAATAGTTAATTTATGGTCAAATTAAACCTCTGACCATCAAGTTTTACCTTGACCTTTGAGATAGAGAGACAATTGTAACATTTCACATATCAGCCTCTCTTAGTAAATATTTGTGGTTTAGTTATTTCAATTGCATGATGAATACAAAATTACAGTTCAAACAACCACTTTTATGTCCTAATTTTGACATTTGACCTCCTAGTGTTACATTGACCTTGGATATAAAGACACAGGTATAACACATAACATGTTATCTTATTATGGTGGTCATTTAGAAGTTATTCAAAAATTGCATGATGAATGAGAAAGTTTCAGTCCGGACAAGCTCGAACCCATATGCACACAACGCAAACACATGCTCGCACAAACTTTCAACCAGTGTGACTGCTATGTTGAGCTTACTTCAAGCGGGCTCCACAAAATAGTCAAAATCATATAAGAATAACTATAAGCGATTTCCACCGCCTTCACAAGATGATTAGGACTTCCAGCAATAATCGCAATAATCGCATACATGACAGCTGTCCCCCCCCCCCAGTGACCTTTCTGCCAATCCTGACCGTGACCAAAACAACCATTGGGCAATTAATAACAGAATGACTGAATAATGTTGTATGATTCCTCTATTGATTGGTAAGGAGGAAGGAGAAGGCATCACATTCAATGATTGAAAAAAATGTATTCTATCATCGGACATAGCAGAGAGACAGGGAAATTGGATACAACTTCATAATTAACTGTTTATTTACAAAAGAAGCTTTGTTGCCAATTAATCGCAAATAAAAGGCCCGTAATGACTTTCGAAATGACAGCATATGACAAGAAATCAATTAATTACCCATCATACAGTTAAGGTAGTAATGTAATACTTCAAAGGTCTATTATGTCTGGAAATAGGACTCCAGTTTAGTAAATAATGAGGCTTCTGGTAGATAAAGGTCATCTTATACAGGGTTATATTTTATCTATTATAGTATAATGTAAGTAATTAAATTCAATTTAATAATTAAAAGTACGCTGTTGACAATTTAAAAAATTTAGAAATTATAAAGAGTTGTTGATTAGCATACAAGCAATGATTATCATTTTTTTTATTTACCGAAAAATGATTTTACAAAATAGTGCAATTATAATACAAACTACAATTTACTTTGTTTTGAAAAAGTTTACCCTCTTACCACAAATGTTATTTATTGATACAAATTCAAAGTGAAATGGCTCAAGTCTCAGAGCTTGTTGCATGTGTGTGATTTTTTGGGAGTTTTACAACATTTTGTTAATTGTCAAAAGAATAACCTCAAAATATCATAATACTACTTACCACAATAGAACCTCTATGAATAAATTGACAGAAATAGTAAAGTAATGGCTGATCAACCAAATCTGATACGTGTAAAGGAATCCACTCAAAGGTCTTTAATATTCTTTAAAAGACTGAACTTTACTGTAATCCAGTGAACCTTTCTCTAGGCACAGTTCTCCCCTTAGTGGCTGGATTAGATGTCATTGAAACTGTGTCAAATAAGAGATCAAATAATTCTGGAATAAGAATGGTTTATAGTGGTATTTCTGACCCTGGCATGTTTATGTACTTTAAATATTAGACTTGCCTGCTTAAGAAGATCGAAAAAAAATTGGTAATGGTTCAAGCAACTCCTAATGCATATTAGCCTCACTCTGTAAANCAGCATATGACAAGAAATCAATTAATTACCCATCATATAGTTAAGGTAGTAATGTAATACTTCAAAGGTCTATTATGTTCGGAAATAGGACTCCAGTTCAGTAAATAATGAGGCTTCTGGTAGATAAAGGTCATCTTATAGAGGGTTATATTTTATCTATTATAGTATAATGTAAGAAATTAAATTCAATTTAAAAATTAAAAGTACGCTGTTGACAATTTAAAAAAAATAGAAATTATAAAGAGTTGTTGATTAGCATACAAGCAATGATTATCATTTTTTTTTTATTTACGGGAAAATGATTTTACAAAATAGTGCAATTATAATACAAACTACAATTTACTTTGTTTTGAAAAAGTTTACCCTCTTACCGCAAATGTTATTTATTGATACAAATTCAAAGTGAAATGGCTCAAGTCTCAGAGCTCGCTGCATGTGTGTGATTTTTTTGGAGTTTTACAACATTTTGTTAATTGTCAAAAGAATAACCTCAAAATATCATAATACTACTTACCACAATAGAACCTCTATGAATAAATTGACAGAAATAGTAAAGTAATGGCTGATCAACCAAATCTGATACGTGTAAAGGAATCCACTCAAAGGTCTTTAATATTCTTTAAAAGACTGAACTTTACTGTAATCCAGTGAACCTTTCTCTAGGCACAGTTCTCCCCTTAGTGGCTGGATTAGATGTCATTGAAACTGTGTCAAATAAGAGATCAAATAATTCTGGAATAAGAATGGTTTATAGTGGTATTTCTGACCCTGGCATGTTTATGTACTTTAAATATTAGACTTGCCTGCTTAAGAAGATCGAAAAAAAATTGGTAATGGTTCAAGCAACTCCTAATGCATATTAGCCTCACTCTGTGAAAAGGGGGTTCAATGCGTGCGTAGAGTGTCATCCCAGATAAGCTTGTGCAGATACATGGAACATTTTTCGTTGCAAAGCATACATGACTGCCGGATTTCAGGCTCTTCTTGATTAGGAATAAGTCAAGGATAATTAGTTTTCCATGAATTAACTATTAACTTCTTCAATAGCTGAACAGTCTAACTGGCTTTACCAGTGCCACATATTAATTGATTAAAAAGATATACCGGTACGCGGAAATTTGCAAATTGTATTAATTTTTCCTGCTGTGTCTAGTTTGTTTGTTTATTTGTTGGATTTGTTTGCTGGTTTCAACAGTATTTCAGACATTTCACAGAGGTCAGTTAACCCTGACTCACACATTTTCAGTTTACCAGTACTAAAAGCACATACTTATGTCAGTAACTCAGTAACTGACAACTGCCATAATAGAATCAGAGATTGGGGGAAAGTGGCCATAGAAATATTTTCATGACCTATCCCACCAAAGTGAGGTGGCCACACTAGGGACCTCGGATTTGTAGTAAAGCTTTCTACCAAATAAGCTAGCAAGCCCCAGCACACATTGGCTCAATTTTCAAAGCTCTTTTTTTTCTTTTTAATTGTTTTTATATGCGGATGAGTATCATTTATCTGTCATTTTGTGCATACAATTTCTGATGAATATTTATTTGCATTGTTAACTCAAGAAAACAGATTCAATTATCAAACAAGACACCAGGCAGTGAGAGAGAAAACAAATGTTCCTTTCGCAGGGCTGAAAATTAATCACAATCAGGTTGTGACCCATTGGCAGTTCTAATAATGGTGGTTCCAGCAAGAATAGCAGGAGAAATGCAGGCAAATTGGCTCCTATTCTCAAACTGCAGGGAGATTCTGTGAACAATTGGTTTATCATAAAAAGCTCATCTATTCTATACACAAAAAAAGAATTAAGACAAATAAAATAGAAGACAAAGTTCCTTTGCATTTCAATAAAGGGTTCACATATACAATTAAGACTTTATACAAGTGTTTGTGATCTGCTTGAATTTCAGTCTTTGTTGAAAAGAACATCACAAGAGATTCCCAACGACTCCTTAAAGATACAGAGATTGCCTGAAACATTTTGTCCTCTGTCATCAAGCCTACCAGACAGTTGCCTTCTCTTACACAAGCCCTTGCAGGCATTTGTCCACTAAGACACTAGCCCTACCAGACATTTGTCCACTCAGACACACTCTTTACCAGACATTTTATCACTAAGACACAAGCCCTTCCCAACATTTGTCCACTCAGACACAAGCCCTACCAGACATTTGTCCACTAGGACACAAGCCCTACCAGACATTTGCTCACTCAGACACAAGCCCTTCAAGACATTTTTCCTCTATGACACTAGCCCTATCAGACATGTGTCCACTAAGAAACAAAGAATTCAAGACATTTGTCCACTCAGACAAAGCCCTACCAGACATTTGTTCACTCAGACATAAGCTGTATCAGACATTTTTCCACTAAGACACAAGCTGCACCAGACATTTGTCCACTAAGAAACAAGGCCTTCCAGACATTTGTCCACTCAGACACAATGCCTACCAGACATTTGTCCACGCAGACATCCTCCCTACCAGACATTTGTTCACTCAGACAAAGCCCTACCAGACATTTGTTCACTCAGACATAAGCTGTACCAGACATTTTTCCACTCAGACACAAGCTGCACCAGACATTTGTCCAACGAGACATAAGCTGTACCAGACATTTGTCCTCTCAGACACTAACTACACCAGACAATTGTCCACTCAGACACAAACCCTACCAGACATGTATCCACTCTGACAGAAGCCCTACCAGACATTTGTTGTCTCAGACAAAAGCCCTACCAGACATTTGTCCACTCGGACATAACCTCTTCCAGACATGAGTATACTCAGACACAAGCCCTACCAAACATTTGTTTACTCAGACAAAAGCCCTACCAAACAATTGTCCACTCAGACACAAACCCTACCAGCGTTTATCAACTGTGACAGAAGCCCTACCAGACATTTGTCCACTCAGACACAAGCCCTACCAGACATTAAGTAACTCAGACACAAGCCCTACCAGACATTTATCAACTCGGACGTAAGCCCTACCAGACATGTGTCCACTCAGACACAAGCCTACCAGACATTAAGTCACTCAGACACAAGCCCTACCAGACATTTATCAACTCGGACATAAGCCCTACCAGACATGTGTCCACTCAGACACAAGTCGTACCAGACATTAAGTCACTCAGACACAAGCCCTACCAGACATTTATCAACTCAGACATAAGCTCTACCAGACATGTGTCCACTCAGACAAAAGCCCTACCAGACATTTATCAACTCGGACATTAGCCCTACCAGACATGTGTCCACTCAGACATAAGCCCTACCGGACATTAAGTTACTCAGACACAAGCCCTACCAGACATTTATCAACTCGGACATAAGCCCTACCAGACATGACATTGTGTCCACTCAGAAACAAACCATACCAGATACTCGGCTATAGGCCTTCAAATTTGACCTCCTAGTGTAACATTTACCTTCGAGATAAAGAGACGGGTGTTACATACAACACATTATCTTTTTATTATGGTCATTTATTGTTTTTTTCTAAAATTGCAAGATCAATACAAAAGTTTTAGTATGAACATGCTTGAACCCTTGCACTTAGCACGCTTATACGCTCGAACTTACATTAAACCATTGTCACTGCTATATTGAACTTACTACAAGCGGGATCCACACAATGGTTCAAATCAAAGCAGAAAAAAATATAATCTATTTCCACCCCCTTCACAAGATGATTAGGACTACAGGGAATAATCGCTTACATAACATCTGTCCCCACCCCCAGCCCCCCGGTGACCTTTCTGCCAATCCTGACCTTGACAAAAAACATTCAATGGGCAATCAATAACAGAATGACTGAATAATGTTGCATGGTGCCTCTATTGATCTATAAAGAGGAGGTAGGACACATGACATTGGCTAATTGGAAAAAAAATGTATTCTATCCTTAGAAGTAGCAAAAAAACAGGGAAATTGGAAACAACTTCATAATTAACTGTGTATTTACAAAAGAAGCTATGTAGCCAATTAATAGCACAAAAAAAGCCTGTAATGACTTTCGAAATGATAGCATATGACAAGAAATCAATTATTTACCCATCATACAGTTAAGGTAGTAATGTAATACTTCAAAGTTCTATTATGTCTGGAAATAGGACTCCAGTTAAGTAAATAATGAGACTTCTGGTAGATAAAGGTCATCTTATACAGGGTTATATTTTATATATTAAAGTATAATGTAAGTAATTGAATTCAATTTATTAATTAATAGTACGCTGTTGACAATGTTATAGTCAAAAATCTTTTTAAAGGTGTATTAGCCCCAGAAAATGAATACCCTAACATCAAAATTATAAAGATTTGTTTATTAGCCTACAAACAATGATTATCTCTTTTGTAATTTACTGGTATATGATTTTTTTTCAAATGCAATTATAATACAAACTACACTCTACTTTTTTCCGTCTTACCACATATGTTATTTATTTATACAAATTCAAAGCAAAATTACTCTAAAGTCTCAGAGATTGTTTAATGTGTGTTTAATTTTTTTGGACTGTTTTACAACATTTTATTAATTGTCAAAAGAATTACCTCAAAATATCATAGTACTACTTACCACAATAGAACCTCTATGAATAAATTGACAGAAATCGTAAAGTATTATGGACGATCAACCAAATCTGATTCGTGTAAAGGCATCAACTCAAAGGTCTTTAACATTCTTCATAAGACTGAATTTTACTGTTATCCAGTTAACCTTTCTCCAAACACAGTTCTCCCCAAAGCAACAGCATTAGATGTCATTGAAACTGTGTCAAATCAGAGATCAAATAACTCTGGAATAAGAATGGTTTATGGTGGTATTTCTGACCCTTTATGTACTTTAAATATTAGACTTGCCTGCTAAAGAAGGAGATAATAATTTTTTTGGTAATGGTTCCAGCGACTCATAATGCATATAAGCCTTGCTCTGTGCAAAGGGGGTTTAATGCATGTGCGTAAAGTGTCGTCCCAAATTAGCCTGTGCAGACTGATTTCAGGCTCTTCTTGATTGTCAATTAGTCAAGGATAATTAGCTTTCCATGAATTTAACAAAGAACTATTAGTTTTCCATGAATTAAGTAACACTTTAACTAACATGGTGCTTACATGTAGGTTTCTTCATCATTTGCTGTGACAATTAGGTCATCATTTACCAGTGCCGCATATTTATTGATTAAAAAGATATAAGCGGATATTGGCAAATCGTATTATTTCCTGCTGTGTCTAGTTTGTTTGTTTATTTGTTGGATTTGTTGCTGGTTTCAACAGTATTTCCGTCAGTACACAGCAGTCATTTAACCCACTCACACATTTATATGGTTCTCTGGTTTATCAGTACTAAAAGCACATACTTATGCCAGTAACTCAGTAAAGGACAACTGCCATAATCGAATCAGATTGGGAGAATGGGCCAGAGAAATAATTTCATGACCAATCTCACCAAAGTGAGGTTGTGGACTAGGAACCTCAAAGTGAGGTTGTGGACTAGGAACCTCAAAGTGTGGTTGTGGACTAGGAACCTCGGATTTGTAGTACACTTCTTTCTACCAAAAAAGATAGCCACCCCCAGCACACATTGTGTCAATTTTCAATACTGTTTTGTCATATTTAATTGTATTTATATGTGGATGAGCATCTTATCTGTCAGTTTGTGCATTCAATTTAAAGCACCATCCAAAGACTATGTAAACATGCAAAATTAACAAATATTCTTTGAAATAATTACCCCCTCCCTCCACATGTCCAAAGTGCAAAGAATCTATTTTCATTATTGCTGCAATTCTTGCCTAAGGCTTTATTGTGTAATTCTGATGAATATGTATTACATTGTTAACTCAAGAAACATATTAAATTACCAAACAAGACACCAGGCAGTGAGAGAGAAAACAAATGTTCCTTTCACAAGGCAGACAATTAATCACAATCAGGTTCTGAACCCTGAACCATTGACATGTCTAATACTGGTGTTCCAAGGAAGAATAGTGGAGAAATGCAGGCAAATTGGCTCTGATTCTCATACAGCAGAGAGATGGTGTAAACAAATGCTGTAACACAAAATGCTCAGCTATTCTATACAAAATACAGAATGAAGACAAATACAATAGAAGACAAAGTTCCTTTGAACTTCCATATAGGGTTCATATATATAATTAAGACTTAATACAAGTGTTTGTGAAATGCATGAATTTCAGTCTTTCTTGAAAGGAACATAGCGAGAGAGTCCAAAATACTATCCTTACCGATACAGAGATTGCCTGAAACATGTTGCCCACTCTGCCATAAGCCCTAAAAGACATTTGTCCACTAAGTCACAACCTCTACCAGACATTTGTCCACTCAGACACAAGCCCTACCAGACATTTGTCCACTCAGACACATCCCCTAACAGACATTTGTCCACTCACACACAAACCAAACCAGACCTGTATCCATTCGGACATTAGCTCTAACAGACATTTTTCCAGTCAGACACAAGCCCCACCAGACATTTGTCAAGTCCGACACAAGCCCTACCAGACTTTTTCCACTGAGACACAACCCCTACCAGACATTCATCCACTGAAGCACAAGCCCTACCAGACATTTATCCACTAAGACAAAACCCTATCAGACAGTTTCCACTAAGATACAAGCCCTACAGTACATGTGTCCACTCAGACGCAATCCATACCAGACACTCAGCTACATATAGGCCTTCACTCTCATCCCATGCCACACAAGACATTTGTAACAAACTATTTTCTGCCAGACATATTATGCATTCCAGACATTATGTCCAAACATGCAAAATGTAATACCACACATATTTTTGACACCAGAAACCAAGCTATTTTTTGTTGGGCTAATATACACAACCTTTTCAGCTTTTGAAAGAATGCAGATCCATAACCAGCCCCCAGAACGGAAATCAAATTGCTGCCCTATTTACATGATATTCAATTTCCTCGCCCCATTCCACAACAATGAAAAACAAACACATCAGCATTGATCCAATCAATGGAATTACATTGTATTGATTGCCCATGACTAGTTTTCCTCTAGCGCTTCTATGCCCATCTCTTGGAAAACCAGGCTTAATGCATGTGCCTAAAGTAGCGTCCCAGATTAACCCTTTGAGCGCTGGAACCGGATTCTGAAGGCCTTTGCAAACAGTTTGGATCCAGATGAGACGCCACAAAACGTGGCGTCTCATCAGGATCCAAACTGTTTGCTATTCTGATAGTGGTCTTAGAAAAAAAATCGAAGAAAATGCTAATTTTAGAAATTCAGCAGACGACATTTTAGCAGACGACAAATTTCCCAGCATGCAAAGGGTTAAGAAACTTGTATTCTATTATAAGCAACAGTGACTTTGACCAATCTGACCCCCAAGTACTGGGTCTCAATGCAGGCATGCTATATTCAAAGTATCATCATAGTTGGTAAAAGCAAACTAAAAATATTGCTTAGTAAAACAAAAACCTTAACCTAAATTACAAAAGGGGGCATTATTCTTCTTAATTGCAGGTCAGAATTGTGGCACTTGGTCAGT
>VMBQ01003854.1:70502-95193 GCA_007657795.1 Dreissena rostriformis
ATGAACGACATAGTTATGGCCCGGACAAGCTCATTTATGGCCATTTTTTACCTTTGACCTCAAAGTGTGACCTTGACCTTGGAGATATCGAAGTAATTCTTTCGCGCGACACACCGTCCAATGATGGTGAACAAATGTGCCAAATGAGTTTAAAATATGACAATACATGTAAATGACATAGTTATGGCCCGGACAAGCTCATTTATGGCCATTTTTGACCTTTGAACTCAAAGTGTGACCTTGACCTTGGAGATATCGACGTAATTCTTTCGCATGACACACCGTCCAATGATTGTGAACAAATGTACCGAGTAATTTTAAAATCTCACAATGAATGACATAGTTATGGCCCGAACAAGATCGTTTATGGCCATTTTTGACCTTTGAACTCAAAGTGTGACCTTGACGTTGCAGATATCGACGTAATTCTTTCGCATGACACACCGTCCAATGATGGTTAACAACTTGCTAGCTAAGTGTTGTTGATAACATCTTATCAGCAACAATGATCTTTTGATTTTGTCACGCCCTCAAGTCATTGCGAATTGACTGCGGCCGCTAATTGCTATCAATACAAACGGATTACTTTATTTTCCCAGGAAAACAAACCTTCTCAACACCCTTTTATTTGGTTTCTTACAGTGGGTCGTATTTATCTTATCAAAGGCAGTTTCCGCAATCAGATTTTGTCCCGCAAAATAGACGCTTTGACGTCAGAGGTAAAAGACAACAACGCAGATTGATTGGTGTGTTTAATTTTCGCAACTCCAAACGACTGACTCGTGACGGTTGTTTATGGTTCAAAATGACTTTGGGAGTGAACTAAACTGGCCGTTGGCCATTATGGTCAATTGACCGTTATTCTCAAGTGTAATATAGAGGGATTTTCGTCGGGGGGGGGGAGTCCAGACTGACCGTTGTCTGTATTTGACCGTTATTCGCAGTTGACCGCTAGGTCACTTTCGACTGTATGTGGAAACCAAGGGACAAAAAATATTGTTAATATTTTATGCACAAAGCGTTCTTTTGCATAACATTTAAACTCTTTTCCTTACAAAAATAAAAATATTTAAAATTTCAATCAGTTAAAACTCATCTAGGAAAATTATTTCAATTTGCTTTTTGATCAGAGGCATAGCCGGCATTCAACCAAATGAGGTTCCTTTTCCGAACAACCACAATTTTTTTAGTACAGAAATATTAAGTTTGAAGGCTTGTGATAAAAGACACAAAATATTTGACTCTTAACAGCTGTTTGATCTAGGACTATTAATTAGATATTGCTGCAAGCAGTCTGCAAAATTAACCAATCGCCTGATCGCCAATGTGATGAAATCGCAGCTCTGGCGACAGAAACATTGTCAATCGATCGCCTGAATGGCGATGAAAAAATAATTGATGAAAAAAAAAAACCCAAAAGACCGTTTGAAAATAAACCAACAAATAATCAATTTATGAAAATTAGTTGGAGTGCGTGATCATTTTAGAACTAAATTAATATTGTCAGCATTCCTGAAATTTGCGCTCGGTATACCGATTTTGCGCGAAATTTTATTTATTTATTTTTTATTGGTTAGCTACTTTCCGAAAATCTTACGATTGTCCGCAATCTTGATTTTTTTTTAAAATGAAACGAAAAATCCTGCATTCTGGTGATTTTTTTATCTGTATTGAGAGACTGAAGTTATAGAGCATTTTTATATGAAATTTCACTTTCATTGACCATACTCGGTGACTGATCGACATGAATATGATATAACATACATGTATTCCCCACTACCGTTTTTCAATAACCACCTTTTTCGATCAGTCTAGGAAATACATTATTTTAAACGGTGTTTAACCCGACACTAGTATGCGCGCACACACTTTGTTTACATATGCAACAACAAATTTATAGAATGTTAATTCAACAACAAGAACGTTATAAAATATCATTATTTATTGGAATATTGGAGTCTTGATCAAATTGGTGTATTTTACCATTCCAAAATTCTACCATTCATAAATCAAGCAAATTAAAAGGAAATATTTTACTCTTTTTTTCAAAACAATTGTTTATCTGCTACTATGGATAGTACCAGAGGCCTAGCATTGATCTTAACGTGCTAATAGTTTATTGTACAACAAACACTGATTAACAAAACTGAGTCTTCCCTAATCTGCATCAAAACTAAACAGAAATCAAAATAGTATAACTGGTTACTTTTATTTCTTTAAACTAGTTTGAACAAATAAGTTATCTTTTTGTAAACGAATTTTAGAAATATATATCAATTAATGCTTCATAAAGACCCTATAACCACACACTATTTGCCCTATGGTCTCAAAGTCGTTAACAATGGGCCGACCCAAAAACGGACGCGACCAAGACTAGTAATTTAGAAGCGGTCACTGCCAGTGGCGAAAACTGGAAGGAAATTTCCGCGTTGATGTGATCAATGAAGGATGTAGCATAATTGATTCTGAAGTATGATTCCACCTGGTGTACGCATCTTTCCTCACATGTGCACGTGGATCCGTCTCCCACACTATTTGAACGATGGGCTTGTCGCGCCGCTATGCTGGGCATCTTGGGCTTGACAACAACCTTAAATAAATGACATAAAGCGTTTAAAAAAGGGCTTCTCTTGCACGACGTTCATTGATATTTTGATATGATCTTCATTCTTGTCAATATAGTGTTAATATACAGTGCAAAAATAACCAGTTGTATTTTAAAAGACGTGGTTCCCTGGCTATCTACATGTATTGTTTGAGCAAAATGAAATAAACCGTCTAATGTATTACTATTGAAAATGGTAATTTGTTTCATTAAACTTGAAAACACTATACAGTATTGATATAAATATCATCAAATATTAAATTTTAATCTATGAATTAATACAACGTTATAATTCTTAGTAAACTATATAAGCTCACCTAGCTTCCACCTTCGCCAGGACCGGATTCTTAGATCTTCTCACATTTTGCTGTCAAAACTTCTGTTTATTTCAACAATTCAACGGTTAAAATTGTAAATAAAAATCACGCGCTATCTTGGAAATGATCTCATCGAGAAATAATTATATGGTGACCTGTCGGTAGCCTTTTGAATTCAACATTATTGTAACGCCTAACTACGACGACTCTCTGGATTCCGGGAAAAGATAAATAACCGTTTTTGCGTCGAATAAAGTTGGGTCAAACTTTTGTACAATATTTTTTTAACTCGTCATAAAACGTTGGGTGCGAACGCACCCAACGCACCACCCCTGGCTACGGGTATGCAGTGTCATCCCAAAAGTTTTACTAGAATGTCAGGGCCCAGTCAATTTCATTGGTTTAAATTAGCCTACCAGTGTCTAGGCTGGCAAGACATAAAAGATGACAATGTGACTGTCATTTGATAGGTATAAAAATGTCATAACAATACCTTAATGCCTATATGACATAATAATACCCCAGTCTGAGTCCCCTAATGAACATCTTGAAAACGAAATCACAAGCAAAACAATATGGTTTTGCAAATAATAAATGAGTGTCACTTGGTAAGAAAATGTCAAGCCTTGAAGCAGAACATAACAATGATATAAAATAATTGCATTGTCAAGTCATTAGATAAGGCTAAGTAAGTAAGTGAAAAAAAAATATTGTCACGGTCTCATGGGGCCCCTGAAAGTCGCCGAGCCCATAGGCAGTTGCCTATACTGCCTAATGGGTAATCCAGCACTGGACACAGGCCTTACAGAGCACAGTTTGATTGGTGACTCACATGCAAATGATACTTAATTAGTTTTACATATAATTTATATATCAACATTGATATTAAATCAAATGTGGTTAAAATTGAAAAAATAAATTTCACATAGAAATGTCACTTTGATAGTTGACTTGACCTTGGACAATCACTTGCCCCCGCCCCCCTGTCCGAATATTAACAGTATCTATGAGCAACCTGCTTAATAAGTAAATCCATATTGACAATAATCTAAGAAAAACTGAAATACATCTTCATATATTCCTTACATCTATTCGAATAAAATGTGGTTTGCAAATATTAATTTCTTTTGTATCAATTGTGTAAACATGCACGATAGCATTAAACACTTTTGTTACCTCCAAAGTGTTTTAAGACGCTGTTTATTTCGCTGCAACCAAGGCTCAGCATCAAATAATCTCGGTTGTGCAAACGCTTTGCTACAATTATGCAAAGGGTAGTTATTAGAAATGTCAAAAGAAATTACATATGTTGATCACAAGAGTAACATCAAATTTTGTAAAAAATATATAATAATGCTTAAATAAAACTATAAATTTCTACATAGGCTTTTTTATTTTCCTGAATATGACTTTGTTATTATCTTCAATAGTTCACACCAAGAAGTGTGATGCAAACTATCCCATGGTTATGAATTTACGTTCAAGCGTTTCAGAAGCTTGATGAATTGTCGTGTAAAATGTTGTTGCATTCGCCGTTAAATCTAGTGTCAAATATTTGTGTGTTGTTATTGTTATTTCCGTTGTATGGTATGTATTAATTTAAACATGTATATTTTTTAAATCATTTTCGTACAACGACTTATTATTCCATTGTTATAGAAAGAAAATCTTATTTGATATATTTTCGGATAGCTACATTCGGATAAAATTTTAGCATTTTGTTAATAGAGACAGCCACAAACAAATATATCTGAACGATGGATAAAAATCAGTTTTAGCATTCCAAAGAAGTGTTGAAGTCTTACTTTATTCTCAAACTATTTAATAGTTCATGTCTACATATTCCTAATTATTATCATCTGTGATTGCTTACAATACAAACATCTATCTATCTTCGGATACTGTTGAACTCCCCTTTCGGGTATTATTAACAGATCGCGCTGTCAGTGCAAGAAAAAAGATTTATACAATAATGTACAATAAAGTATTGACAGTGAGACGTCAAAGAATGAAAGTAAGACTGAAACAAAGTTTGAAAGTGTTAGTATATGTATAGACAAGAGTTAAAATCAGGTTAAAAACACACTCTGCCACAACTAATTGTAATATAAATATTAGGATAAAGGCTAAGATTGAGGCACACGCTGCTTCCTTAGAAACAAACATCACCAAGTATTTGTTCTACTCAGAAAGCAGACTTGGCAGTTTCAAAATAACCTCTTTTTTTTTTAAATATTTAACAGTTTTCTGTCCAGCCTACGGAATAACTTTCCATGTTAAGCATTCATTGATTAAGGAAGTCTTCATTGAATATAAGTTTTAATTGAAGTGAAAATGTCAAGCCATGAAAATTTGTTGTAAAAAAACATTAAATAAGAAATTGTACATAACTATATTTTACTGATTCTAAGTGTAATTCTGTTGTGTATTTTTTGCTTGTTTTCAGCTACAGACAGAATTATAGCAACTGTTCCAACCCTTGATGTTCTGCTTTATGATGTCTTATTTATGGAGGTTGTCCAACCAGAGGCTATCAGATATTCATTCAAAATCAGACCAGCAAAAAATTTTGGAGTTAGCTTTGTAAGTTTTACTTTGGAGTTAACTTTGTAAGTTTTACTTACAACTTTACACTCAACTTTAACTCAATATTTAACATTGGAATAGTTTGCTTAAATTGTAGAAGTTAACAACATATGAAAGAGACACGTTTTTAAAGTGTTTAGGAAGCATCTAGAAATAAATGTGGTTATTCTTTCCCATTTATAGTTATAAATTAACAACAAAATAAGAAGCAAAAACTAAAATAATGATATAACTGGTGCAAAGCATATCTATGCATCCCAAATTACAATTGTTTCATGTTGCCAGATTACTAATTTTGCAGACTCAAAAACACCATGGTGTTCAGATGACAGTGGCTCAGCCTTACAACGGATGTTCACCATTGACAAATGCTCATTATTTAGCTGGGAAAATAGTTCTCTTGGAAAGAGGGTAGGTCTTCTTGGTTATAAAGTTCTAATTACGTTTATTCATAATACACTGAAAATATGTCTCCATTATACTTGTTTTACAATCATCTGTTGTTTCAGTTCTTTGGACCTATATCATTGTGTATATATAACCAGTTCAAGTAACTCTTCTTAATCTTAAAAATGTGAAATACATAACACAAATTTACACAATCACTATTTGGCTCAGCAATTTTTTTCTATGTATTATAGTATTAAGTGTGCTTCATTCTTTCTTTTTGTTTTGTTTACCGTATGATACTGTTGGTGACACTGTTTACTTTTTAAGCTCGATACCCTTTAATCATTTTTCTTGGAATTCCAGTGAATGTTCTTTTGTAACCAAGTCATTAAATGCCGAGGCAGCTGGTGCGCTGGCGGCCGTTATCACAGATAATGATGTGACCAACGACCAACATTTCATTGATATGGTGGACGATGGTACAGACAGGGTGGTGAACATTCCTTCCTCATTTTTGCTGGGAAAAGATGGGTAATTTGCATCACAATCTGCACATGTTTGAAGTAAAGTTGTGAGGTGTTTTGTTTACAAGTAGAGAGGTTTAACTTAAGACATTAAACTGAAGTCTTAATATTTGCAAAGCTTTTAAGGATTTTTTTTTTAAGTTTTTCCAAACAAACTTTGTGAATGGGAGTCTTGGTCTCCTTTCTGTTACGTGTATTAATTACTATTGCAATCTTGATGAGCAGCACTTATTTTTGTATGTGTGCTTTGTGACTGGAAAAGTTTAATTAAAGGATGTAGAAACAATTGATTTTTGTTGTGAACAACTGTTTGTGAAATGTTTTTAAAGTGTTCTAAATTTAAATCAATTAGTGAAAAGAAAGGATCAATTTATATGAACATGAAGTGCAAAACGAAAGGCTTAAAACATAAAGGCTTGCATCATTTTGTTTTATGTACACTATGTAAACACATTTCCAATATATGTATAATGTTATGATTAATGCAACTCTCATTTTAGTGCAACAAACAATATACTTGACACTCTTTAAAACGGTTAAAAAAGTTATATTGTGCTTTCCACACAAGTAATTTAAAACTAGTGTTTTATTCAATTTTAACATACTTAATGAATGTCATTTTCACTGACAGAAATATAAGCAATTGTTACTACATTTGTTATTGGAGAAAACAAATTCAAACATTTTCATTCAACTAACTTTATCAATTATAACGGAAATAATTGAAGATAATTGTTATTAACATCATCAACTCTCATTCTGTTGTAGACACATGATAAAAGACACTCTAGAACATTTAGGGCTTCCATCCGCGGTCATCAACATACCTGTGAACATCACAGGGACGGCTACCCATATTGTCTCCCAGCCTCCGTGGACTCTCTGGTAACCATGACTACCCACTTCTCCAACCACCAGCGCCTACATGTACCAGCCTGAACTTGGAAAACACTCTTTCACCCAGCGTGATAAGAGGGGATGCCAGCAGCATGTTGATTGTTGAAAGAATGTTCCTTTTGACTATTATTTTATTTAAAATTAAAAAATATAATAATTAATAATGTAAATAAATAATATATTTAAAATTCCCCAAAATCAAATGGCAGGATTTCTAAGTTTCAATCATCATGTACTATGATAATGTATTTAACCCATTTATGCCTAGTGGACTCTCCCATCCTTCTAAATTGGATCACTTTATTTCCAAAATTAGGGATGTCTAGTATATTTATTTCTATATTTAGAATATTTCTTACAGAAATTCCTTTAAGCAAACAGTGCAGACCCTGATGAGACGCCGCATCATGCGGCGTCTCATCTGAGTCTACGCTGTTTGCCAAGGCCTTTTTTCTAGACGCTAGGCATAAACGGGTTAAGGTTGTAGGTAATAGATAAGCATCAGTATTTATTTAATCATATTGTAAGTATACTGACTTGTAACTAAGAAGTCTGGTTCAGTATTCACAAAGATACATGTATGCAGGGAAATTTTAACTTAAGTTGTACTTTGTAATTTCAGATCAAATGTACTAGTATTTGTAATCCCGTGTTTTATGCTTTCACAATTATACAATATTAACCATTTTTGCAAAATTTCCCTATGACTCATTAAGTCATTTTAATATAAAAAAGCCTACACACAGACTGCAGGTCTTAGACTTTTAAGATAGTTTTTCCCGAGGAACTTTGTAAATATGGGCCATGGTTATATTCTGTGTTGTAGTCATTGTTGTCATGCTAGCTCCAATGCCACTTCGATATAGGTTTCCAACAAGTACTATGCAATAACGGTCAAATTACCTGAGTTGAGGTATTATGTTAATTGTGTGCATAACCAAAGACACATGTTGTCAAAAGTAACAAGAATGTCATTTAAAGTTGCGATTATGTCTCAATAAATGTAATTTAGTACACAAAATGTACTGGGATATTTACTTTAGCACATGTAATTTGTGCTGCATGTGTGTTGGTTATCAGGGTATCTGGACATTGATTCCTACGACCAATGGTGCCTACTCTAAAAAAAATCTAATTTTTGCGAGTGCAGGTACAAATGTCCAAGTTGTCGAAACAATGAAGGAACCATTGTCCGGCTTAACAAAATAACCTAAGAACCGAAGTTTGCCTGTGTCAAAATTAGCATAGGAACTTTTTTGAGGAGAAATTAATGTCCAGGATTCTGTTTTGACAAATGGACATGTGTGCTGGGTTTAACAATATGAAATAAGAACTTAAAAACATAAATAATTGGTATGTGCCTTTTGCAGTTAAGTATGAGCTGATGGTATTGAAAACTATGCAAATGATAATTTGATAATGATAATAGTTTCAATAGTTTGTATGCACTGTGATCATTATTTTAATGTCAAGCCATCGACTAAATGATGTCATACATAGCTATAGTTTATATATGCAAAGTTTGTGTACACTATGCATGCTTCAAATGAACATAATCAGGGATACCATCATGCCTATATTATGTGTATACCAATAAATTGTATTTGTACATAATACATATATTATGTAATGTTTGCCTTGTTTAAAATCACCAGTAATATAATGTTTTATAAAAATTTAATTTATTACATTAGATATCCGGTTTTTCTAGTGGCCTGGTGTCACTTTAGTGTTGAAATCCAATAGCATTGATTACCAGTGCTCCAGCTAGGCCTTAACAGAAAGGGGGCAGCACCCTGTCGCCCCAAGGTCCCACTCTGCTAATTGGGCCCCCATCATGCCTTTTTTTTCTTTGATCAAAAAGTACATGTAAGACGGAAAATTTCATTTAGAATTTCAATAAATTCACTTCATATTTACAGTGAAAATAGTTTTTATTAATAATAGAAACAATAAGTTAAATGAAATAGTTGTAATATAAAATATACATACATATATGACACATGGTATATTGAAATGTTCAAAATACTACACAGGGATTTGACAAACTTGAGATTTATTGAGTTGTGAAAATTATGTTGTCTGTTAGCAAGTAGATGCATTTGTTGTTACATGTATTTATTGACAGTTATGAATATTTGGACAATATGCCCAGAAAAATATGTTAAAACAGTTAATTACAATTAATTTTGTTTACGTGTGTAAAAGTAAGTATGTTGTTTATATTTATCAGACTTTCCACCTATTCCTATATGTCTCTATAATTCCGGAAGAAATCCTTTTTTTTTAGTCTATATTTCCAATATTATAAATGCGGCTTAATGGTTATCTATGTTTGGTTTATAAATTTATATTTGAACAGCTTATACTTTCAGATTTGTTGTCAATAATGGCTCAGTAATGAACTGAGTAGCATGAACATTTTTGTATGCAAATATTGTGTTCATGAAAAAAGAAGTTTAAATACTTGACGTGCAAGAATTATAATCCTTTCTCATCCTCATAATATTTTTTGTAACTTAAAAACTGAAAACAAATCAGCAGAAATGTCATATATAAGTTGCGATTATTTTTTGCTGTGCGTCGGTATGTAAACATAAATTGCCCATCTATTATTGTCAAAAACAAATACATGTAAAAGTAACATTTGCAATAAAGTTCACAAACAGTTGAAAATTGCTCACCGCTATTATGTTTTAACGATGAGCCATTAGTTTTCAGTGCAGTAACATACATTTATAATGTCATTTTCAGCTAGTGTGTACAATTAAAAATGTCATTTTAGTATATGTTATTATCTGCCAATTGTGCTAACTGTGATATGGTGTATTTATGTATCGCCTTGTTCAGATATATGCAATTTTGACAACTGTCCCTTTATTGTGAAGGTGGATTATACATTTTTTAATATACATGTTTGATCTAGATGCACAGAGACTATTTATTATAAGATATTGAGTCAGAAAATATGTGAATATGTGTATGGATTTTACATTTAAAAGCATGAATTAAGCATAATATTAAAAAAATCCATTTTCTTTATCTTGCAAACCGAACATATTTTGTACAGGTTTTGCAGGTGTATGTGTGTGTGTTAAACCATTTAATTATGTTAAGAACTGTTTCAAAAGTTCATGATTTGTACACGTTATGTATGCAATATTTGTATGTTGGTTCAGGTTGTATGAAAGCATGTTCAAGACTCCAAGTTTACATGTGCACATACATTGTACTTAATGTTACAATGATAATCTGTTTGGCAATCATGCCACTATTTGGAGCCCATTATACCAGTGTGAGCCACATTATTTGAGGAAATGTGTTCAAAAGATTCCACAAAATTAACAAATCCTGGTGTTTATACCATTCCTTTGAAGCCTGAATATGGTGTTAGCATGTGTGAAAAGGTCAATTGTCCTTAAAGCGTTCCATTGATGTTTACTATTTAGCTTTATTACCATATAGCCAAAATTTAAATCTAAACATGCCAGCGCGTTTTTTGTATAAATACATATTTTGCATTTATTTGCACTGTAAGTTTATTACCGAAAACATGTCATGGTTATCAATTCCGTTGGTCCAACAAGTATATGTTCCAAGTGTATTTTTGTATAGTATGGATTGACTGCTATAGCTGAAATCAGACACTTAAAGATGTACGTTTTTTGTCTTGAATATTGTGTATATTTTTAAAGAGTTGTTGCATGTTGAGTCACAAGTGTTTTAAATGTTGATTATAAATAAATGACCATATTTAAGAATTCGTTGAAATGTTAATGAATTGCACTTATCCATATTTACTGGGAATGCGACTGAATAAAATGCAAAGAAAATCTGCTTCATGCATGTTTTATTCACCATCTGCTTATTAAACGTTTTGCTTAGACAAGTATTTATTTGTTAAACCAATTAAAATATCAATACTATTTGTAGCTGAACCCTCGTGGCATGAGATCAGTAGCATTTGGTTCAACACCGGCAACGTTTGAAAGTGTGTCCTCGCCGACTCCTGTTCACGTAGTACATTAGAAAGGTATTTGGAGACAGTTAATAACTGTGTCATTGCTGGCTTTTTGTTTTGTTTTGCATATGGATAATACTGCTTGTGAGTTTAATTTAACTGCATATGTAGCATATTAAGGAACAAAATAACTTATGTTGTAATTACGGTAACGTAGGAACTTAGTTACCGTACGATGTGTCCAGTGGTCGGTTAAGCACCCGTGTACACCTAGGGCTGAGCACGAGGGAACACGAGTACTGCAGTACGTCAAATAGCGGACATATAACGATATGCTGTAAAGAAGTAACACAGCAAGTATTGTATGCTAGTGGCAACCATTTTTAAATTTGCATAAAATATAAATGCCGACTTTATCACTCGTCACATTATCCCCACTATCAGCAGGAGGTCGAGTTGCATGTCCTCCAACACTGCACATCATACGCTTATACCAACTCACCTCCTGCTGATGATTGGGATAAGGGTATGAGATGCAGTGTGGGAGGACATGTAACCCACCTCCTGCTGATAGTAAATGTAAGAGGCGGTTTGTCATTCATACGTCAAAATAATACAACCGTCACATCGTACTGGCGCTCTTACTGCGACCCAGGAAGCGGTAGAATCGCCAAGGACGCCGTGGGTTTTTCCTGTGATCGCATGAAAACAGCGTCCGAAGGCCATGAACGCATACGTCGACGACATTATGGTGACTACTTTGGATATGTTCAAAACTTCAAAGTAAACGTCGAGGTTCTGCGTTCTTATAGCGTCATAACTAGAACGCCGTAGAATCGTCCTGAGGACACCGTAAACGGCAACGCCAAGGTCCAAGTGGTGTCGTAGAAGACACGCACAGACAGTGTGGACGGCATGACGTCACACATGATCGAATTTACCGACCTGTCATATATCTTGTGCAATCTGCACAAGATATACCCATACCAAACCGGTTGTATAGCGAAGACCTTGCGGTGAATTGTGGGTGTTTTCTATGTTTCCTCCATAGTCTCGTCCTCAAGTTCGTTCAGGTCAGCTACATGAGCTAGTGAATTTAATTAACAAATTACGTCTCCACGTGTCGAAGCTTAGACATAAATGATTGTTTTTTTTTGCACATAACAAAACAGCTTTTAATTTACCCATCGCAAACGCAAAGGTCGCGATATAGATGTATAAGACAAGAACGTAGTGTGGACGCTGTGACGTCGCCGATGGTCGAGGCGACCAACGCAGTGAAAACGCAAAGGACGCGGTGAGGACGCCACATTTATTTGATTTCAGAATGATGGCTGACGATATTTGGATTTCACGGAGAAAAACACATTATGACGACTATTGACCTTTACCAAAGACTGACGGTTTTGGTTGTAGAGAGGACGTTAATCCGATGACCGGCTGCTGCACGAGCGTTACACATTATTACTTACCAACGGCACATGCGGTAGTTTTGCGATTGTTACACATTTAAGAAACGATTTTCTAACGTACGCAAAAAGCAATAATAACTTACCGTATCAACATTACTAAAAGCATACTTCCGTGGGACTTGGTATAGAAATCCGATATGTATGCTTATATGTGTATCGATGAAGTGCCATTTTATTTAACAGGAAAATGCCGTTTAGTGAACTAATCTTCAACCTTTATTGCAAGTTTTCCATCACATCATTTTGGTATGTTATTAATCCTTAATCCATATGATTTGCATTAGCCGTCTCGGTTTTTTCAAGGATTGCAACAATAAACATAAGTGTGCAGTTCTCTGCGACTCTATGCATTAAACATTGTATAAAGCGAATATCGATCTTTCTGTATCTTATATGTAAATTGATCCGTAAAAGGCCGATTATTTGCTTGGATTGCATAACTGTATGTGCTAGACGAAGGCTCATTACTCACTGGACTAACCTGATAGCAAAATTTTCACATCAAGACTGACCAGGGCCTGTTTGCTCAAAACGTTAACGGCAAGTTTTGTTTTACTGTAAATACTTTTTTTTAATTATGACAATTATTGATATTTTTCTATAGTACATGTAATATCGATCTTGATCTTTCTTTTTGATCCACAAAAGTCCTTTTAAATGATACACAAGTTCAAGAAAAACATAAGTTTTGTCAGTCAAAAAGCCCGTGTCCAGTCCGCTACGTTCGTACGTTAGTCCGAAAAGACAGGAAACGTCGCGTGCATTGACGTCATAAGTCACAGACGTTGGCTACAAAAAGGTGGTTATCACACGGAAAATACATTTTTAATCGGGTTTTTGATAATCGTCCGGTGAACTATTACAGAAACGAGACGTTCATTAATGGTCGAATTATCGTTGCATACATTCCTGCGTCGAGTTCATTTCAATACTAAACATGGAAGATATTGGCCAGACAACGCCTGCCAAAACTGCCGAATCAGAAATGTCGAGTTCGCCTGAAACTGCATCGAAGTTTGAGCAACCGCGTGCAGCGTCCCTACGGAAACGAAACCCGACGGTAAAGAAATCAAAAGTGAAGTCATTAGACCACATCTCAGATCACGAGCAGAGTCTGACATCACTTCCGGCTCATTCGTGCAGGATCATTAACTGCAAATTACGTCAATCACTTCTCGGCAACGGCACGCCATATTCCGACATCCAGTCTTTCATCTGTACAAGCGACGGCTTCCACGTGAAATCCGGTCACGTGTTCCAGTACTCGGGCGAGCTGACGTTTGGCGCCATATCCACGTGCCCGAGTTCCATGTGTCCGTCACCGAGGCAACACGAGGAACGTGTCACGCAGCTTGGTCACGAGTTGCCGCTTGCGTGCCCCACGTGCTGGAGCATCCAAAGAAATGCCTGACGTAACGCCGGGATGACTGAAGTATGCATGAAGGGCAAAGGTTTTCTGTGAGCGGTCTCAGTTTACTTTGTGTGTATTTAAAATATCAGTTGTTTTATAAGAATCACACACACTTGCAGAATAACTTCCGAAGCTTTGTACATTGCATGAATCTATGTTAAACTACATCAACATGATTTTGACAATGTACTAATAGCATTGAGTAGTGTATAAATGTTCAAACTACTTAGTTAATTCTCCGAACATCATACTCCTAGTGTTTTGATAATCTATATTATTAGTGTGTAATTGCATATGGTAATGGTTGATTACGAATCGCCAAATAAAGTCCGATGTGTGTGGCAGTACATTTGCAATCCGGACAGTTTTAAACGAGATTTGGACAACTCATGAAATGAATCCAATCATATTGATATTTTTGGGCGTCTTGTTTTGACCTTGATGATAGTGCTGGTACTAAAAACTGTTTATTTTTCATTGTTGTGTAGTTCTTTTTTTTTTAGTTTCAATCGTCTCCACGTGCAAATTCTTATATAATAAACACTTAAGTTACAAGATGCATTTCTTATGTTTGATTTATCCTTGCTTAACTATCAACAATTTGGATTTGTGGTGCTAGTTAAAAGCTGCATAACAGATGGACTTGTGTTCATTGGCCAATAACACCAAGCAAATTGTCAACTGATCGGACAATGTTTGAAAATAAAACCAGCTATATTGTCAACTGATCGGACAATGTTTGAAAATAAAACCAGCTATATTTAAGTATGAAGGGCATGTGATCGAATAAAGAATTGTCCTCCTCTATTATCATGTCAGTTTTGTATTTGCGATTATTTTACAAAACAGTCATTGTATGGGTCATTTTGAAGCTACACGTTTAACAAACAAGTTTTACATAATTTGCAAATAATTACTGGCATACCTTGTTGTCAAATTTCATTTACAAAAGCGCTTCTTGGAAAGAATTTAACAATTGTAAGACACCATCTACTTCTGCATGTTTTACTGACCAGTCTGTTTAAGTACAGCACAAAGGTTGGTATTCACAAAGCATCTTAAGGTTAATTTTATTGTCAGCCTTAAACAGGAAAATGTCAACCTTACAATTTTGAGTGAAACGTCATCACTGTTAGACTTACAATTACCTATCACATGCCTTTATTATATGTATTGAACAAAATAAAATACCGGGGAAAATTATTTAAAACAAGAGATGTGTTTGTCAGAAACACAATGCCCCCTTCTGCGCCGCTTCAAAGCCATAAATTTGACCTTGACCTTTCACCACTCAAAATGTGCAGCTCAATTAGATACACATGCATGCCAAATATCAAGTTTCTATCTTCAATATAACAAAAGTTATGACCAATGTTTAAAGTTTTCGAACGGACGGACAGACTGACAGACAGTTCAAAAACTATATGCCACCCTTTGGGGGCATAAAAATTACACAAGACGTTTTGTGAATAGCGCGCCAGGTGTTATAACATATGGTGTGCATCCTGCAGGATTGTACTTTCAAGAGCTAGAGCAACATCAGCTTGTTTTTCTCTTTATTTGGACAGACTTTATAGATTAGATTGAGAGGCTTATGAGGTCTCCATGATGGATTCCTCGGTGTGTTTGCCCTTGTCTGTGGTCTGGCGGGCCTTGGCCTTGCGGTCCAGGATACGCTTGCGGTCCTTGTCCATCTTCAGTTTCACTATGACAACCTGCAATGAGAATGGTGGTTAGAGAACAAGCACAGCTATAACAAGACTATTGCTAAGCAATGATGTCCCCTATCGGCTCCACCATTGTCAGATTTTTTTTATACATAAATTTGTTGCCATAGCATTGAACAATTTTTTTTTATGTAGGAACAAAATGAAATGATGTGCATAATGACCATATTGCCATCTATCCATGTTTCAAGTTTCATGAAAAAATATGAAAAACTTTTAAAATTATCACAGGATCCAGAAAAGTGTGACGGACTGACAGATAGAGCGCAAACCACAAGTCCCCTCCGGTGAAACCGGTAGGGGACAATAATTGCATATGGGAATAGCTCAATATCATTTTGTAGCATCTTTAGGGCCGATGCTAGTTAAATATTTTTGGCTCGTGACAGACATTTTGTACTACGATTAACACAAGGCGAAGATAACACACCAACCTTAGCTGTCAGCTAAGGAATTTTGAGTTTAATCCACCCATACAATATTAAACAACATTACAGGACAAGTGCTTTACTAAAAACCTTCCAGTTTAAAGGTGCACAAAGATGAAAGAAGTTTTCATTTGGAGTCAAGAGTGGCAATGGCTGCAGTTAAACACATGTTTTGATTAGTGAGGCTACTGTTACAGGTAATTCTGATGCAGATAGCTCAATGTACACATGATGAATTTCCAATATAAAGAAACAACTGGTTTTTGTTTCTTTCTACAGACTGGTTGGTAAAGAAGAAAGCCTGAGTTCAGACAGTCCTCCAGCTACCGGACATGTTAATATGGCCCACAAAAGATATATCACTGGTCTCATACAAGTCAGTGGCGTCTTTAGGGCCGATGCTAGTTCAATATTTCTGGCTCGTGACAGACATTTTTATGTGTAGACTGGTTGGTAAAGAAGAAAGCCCGAGTTCAGACAGTCCTCCAGCTACCGGACATGTTAATATGGCCCACACAAGATATATCACTGGTCTCATACAAGTCAGTGGGTCTTTAGGGCCGAGGCTAGTTCAATATTTCTGGCTCGTGACAGACATTTTTATGTGTAGACTGGTTGGTAAAGAAGAAAGCCTGAGATCAGACAGTCCTCCAGCTACCGGACATGTTAATATGGCCCACACAAGATATATCACTGGTCTCATACAAGTCAGTGGGTCTTTAGGGCCGAGGCTAGTTCAATATTTCTGGCTCGTGACAGACATTTTTATGTGTAGACTGGTTGGTAAAGAAGAAAGCCTGAGATCAGACAGTCCTCCAGCTACCGGACATGTTAATATGGCCCACACAAGATATATCACTGGTCTCATACAAGTCAGTGGGTCTTTAGGGCCGAGGCTAGTTCAATATTTCTGGCTCGTGACAGACATTTTTATGTGTAGACTGGTTGGTAAAGAAGAAAGCCTGAGATCAGACAGTCCTCCAGCTACCGGACATGTTAATATGGCCCACACAAGATATATCACTGGTCTCATACAAGTCAGTGGGTCTTTAGGGCCGAGGCTAGTTCAATATTTCTGGCTCGTGACAGACATTTTTATGTGTAGACTGGTTGGTAAAGAAGAAAGCCTGAGATCAGACAGTCCTCCAGCTACCGGNATAGAAAGATGTGTCTCATGATAATTATATCTCAATTCTATTTCAATTTAATCTTTTCAAACATACTAAAATATGAAAAATGCAATGAATATAGTGCAAACATGTACAAATGTAATAATGAGAGAGTAAGTAAAAAATCCCCCAAAAATGGAAACGCCGCAAAAATTCCCCCTCCTAAGGGCTGCGGACCCCTTCCCCCAAAGTAGTGTGAGGGCCCTGTATACACATCATAAGGTGCATGCTTAAAAAAGTTATTAGTACACCAAATTAAAGTAAAGGAAATGCTGCCTAAAGCCATGGGTAGTTTGTGCACAAATCAATAAAAAATAACTTACTCCTGAACTTCATTTGTCACAATTGCTGTACATTTTTTTGTTATACTACTCCTTGACAAAATATAAACACATTATATTCAAAGCTTTGAATCAAACCTGAACTTCATCATCTTTCCGAATGGGTATGCTTCGAACACTGTATTTTTGTCTAAGTTCCTTCGAAAGTGGTGAACTCATCAACTTGCGGCGGACGTGTGATGGCGCATTAAAATGACGCTTCCTGTTCTTCCTCCGAGAAGACGAGACCATCTTATTCAACTTCATCTTGGTGCCCTATATTGAACACTTAAAACTATGACAGCAGTTGTAGTCTTCTCTACCAACTACACAAGAACAAGATACAAGAAACTTTATTTAACGTCGGATATGATCAACAATAAACATTATCATTAATTCTCATCGTATCGGCCCTCCTCACTGTATCGTGACTTTAACCAGTACACTCGGAAAAACCCTCAAGAAGTGCATAACGGTCAATGTTTTTCAATTTTTAGAAGTTTTATTTCATTTGCCGTATATTAATGACTATTAACAGATCATTTTTATTTTATTTCAGGTTTGGATTGGAAAGTAGGTCATGTCAAATCCTGGGTGATGATGTGATTTTTAAATTATTTAAGACATAATTGTGTACTTTGTTTATGGTTTATTAGTAGGTTTATAAAATAGTTTATAATCCGCTTATTTGTGAAAAAAATGTAACAATAGTCACAGAACAATATGAGTAAGAGTTCGTTTTTCCATTAGGAAACTATTTATAGAAAGAGCACGTGCACGTAGTAACAAACCTTAGCAACCAATCAGAAGGGCCGATATGATGAGACTCTGTCTACATGATACAAAGTACTACAGGGAGCTAAGTCTAGCCAGTATTTTGTCAAAACATTGCCGATTTTAATGCAGTTTTTTGTTGTTATGCCCTTGAAAACATGTTTAACTATAGATTGACATATAAAACAGGTTTGTTTTTTAAAAATTTTACTTAAAATATTTAGATGTATTGATTAAGAGGGCCGATACCACGGGTTAACATGCTAGCTCATGAGCTATTTCCCGACAAACAAATGTATATGTATAACAAGTATAAAACCATACTTACACATTTAATTTGAAATAATCTAGTGGACAAGTAATGGGAATTTGCATGGTAGCTGCATTTATAGAAAATTACGTTGTGTCAAATGTCAAGATTAATGAAATACAAGTTTTATCATACGAATAACTGCAATAATAAAGGCACTTAACCGATTGTCATTTTTTTCATATTACTGGTCGATTGACATAACCATTGAAGTACGGTGGGAATGATACAATAATTAGCAATACACGGGTTTTATTGGACGGACAAGAAGAAAATGTCATGTCAATTAGACTAGTATTTAAAATGGAAACATCATTAAACACACACTATTTCCGTCATACATTAATTGTTTACAACGGTAGGACTGTGCGTTATGACTAAGATATCTTTACGCAACAAGAATGTTAGTAGTCAAAACGGACAGAATATTTTAATTCGATTCATGATGAACATAAAATAAATGTAAGGGTCTTTTTCTTTGCTGCAATCAAGCGATTACAATGAATTTTATAGCGACTATTCAGTACTGTACCTGATGTTTGGGACTTAAACCGGAAAAGGAAGTAGTAGTGGTTTGTTGGTATGTGCAATCACCGGAGCAATTTCCACGCAGATAAGTCGTTCCAAATCTCCATGCAGAGTTGTCGTTCCTTGCTCTCACAGTAATGTGACCGTCGTGCAAGCGATTATCACCTAATTCTAATCACCAATAAATGTGTCAAAATAACATAATTGTTGACATACGTTAAAATAAAGTTAATATTAGGTTATTTAACATAATTGCGTACAATACGGTGATATATTTGGACGAATATACTGCTGACATACCATATAGGCGAGTCCAATGTGAGTACGCTAGCTGTGTTCTGGTACTAATATATCAAATTATTGAACACAATACTGTTCAAAAATCTTTTTATTATACACCTATTAAACTATTGCCGTTATTTATAGTATTCACGTTTAATATACATTACAACGCCAAGTCCCCCAAAGTGCGCGAGCTCTCGCGTATAACGGTGTGATATTTTAATTGTGAACATCGTTTTTCTCAAGAAATGAGCCCTGATATATTATTTACAAATGTATTGCAGGTATGTTTAATGTTGAACTTAGTATTTAACCACATTTACGCAGATCTACAATATGTATTATTTCAACTCGACGTTGATTGCAACGATATTATCAAGAATGATACTTTCGGTGTAGACTCGGAAATCTTATGCCCCAGTCCCATACAGATGCCGGATCAACATGGTTCTACGTGTCGATCCGTGTAGGTCCTGGGACGTTCGGGAATGTCCTTGACGCTCCGGGAAAACACGGCAGTTTTGGGAAGTTCAAAACTGCCGTGTTGATCTGTGACGATCCGGGATGATATCACCATCCGGGATGGTCCGTGTATCTGTCGTGTGGGGTCCGGGGACAGCCGTATAGGGTCCGGTGACAATCGTATTTATGCCTTGGTTGTCCGTGTGCGTCCTTGACAGTCCGGGAACACATTTAAGACCCCTGTCCTTCAAGGACCGTGACGGCAGTTTTACGGTTGTCTCCTGTGCTACCTACAATGCAACATGGGCGATGAGATGACGACTGAGGACAAGCTGATACTGATGAGATGTCAGCTAATACTTCAAAAAGCTCAGGTTGAAAACAGTATTCTGATTGCTAAAGCGAAGCTACGCCAGAGAAATAGAAAATTCGCGAACAATATTTATCTAAACCAGTGAAAAAAATGAAAAGGAAAACCATCTGGGTCAGACAATGGCTCGCCAGACAACAAGGCCTGGTTGATTACGTACGGCTGATGGAAGAATTCAAGAAAAAAGACGCAAAATGCTTCTTAAATATTCTGAACATGGGCTATCAGATATACCAAGAGATCCTGGCACGTATTGAGCAAAAAATCAAGTCGAAAAAGTTAAACTGCAGGAAGCATCTGGCAGCTGGCATTAGGTTTGCAAAACATTGCGGAACCTAACATCGGGGACAGTTACCACTGTCTGATGTATTGCTTTCGGGTCGCACACAGCATCATCTACAAGATCATCCCTCGAGTCTGAGATGCGAACTTGTAGAATTTGCTGAGCAACCAATTCCCTGTCCTGAAACACCAGATGAGTAGAAGATCATCGTCAAGCAGTTTGGCGACCTATTGCAGTTGCATTAATGTGTGGTTGTATTGGACGGTGTCATCGGTGTGGTAGCACCTTTTACTACAACTATTACCATTCAATAATCTTCATGGCCTTGGTCGACGCCAACTATAAATTCATTTGGGTTGAATTTGGCAGTAATGCTTTTCGTGTTCAACATAGGATTCCCATTGAGCCAATCGACCATGATTACCTCCCTTTTCTCTGAAAGGAAGAGGGACGTCTTCTTTTTTCTTCAGGCGTCAGTTTCTGTGGGTGGTGCTGATGGTTGATGATTACTTGTAAATGTAATGGCAATATTGATCTGGGCCTCGAGCTTATTTCTCCTTGTTGCTGGTTTTCTTCATCGGTAGCGGATGCTGCTCGTGACGATCTTTTGGGAACTGGAAGGCCCGCTTTGACAGTACGCTTTATTATAGATGGCATTTTGACGTTTAAGATATGTATACGAGGTTACATCTTCGAGATTCGATTGCAGAATGATGGAATCACCGAAAATCAACCAGCTTTTGTACAAGTTATTGTCAGTCCGGCGAAGATCGTGTTTGGTCCGTACGGACGCCGTGTCAGTCCGTGTCGTTGCCGTGTAGGTCCAGGATGGTCCGTGTAGATGCCGTGTTAGTCCGTGTTTATCTGTGTCTCTGTCGTGTAGGTCCGTAGCTTTGCCGTGACTGTCCGGGACAGTCCGCGTGGGCGCCGCGTTGACGGCGTGTTGCTGCCGGGTCCGTGGATGCCGTGTTGTCATGCGGGTTATGGTCTTTGGAAGACAGTCGACGCTAAAAAATCCTAAAAGGCCTCGGATCGTCCCGGTTCGTCCCGGTTCTTGATCCGGATGGATCCGGGCGATCCGTCACTGCCATGTCCATTCGTGCTTATATGGGACTGGGGCTTTAACCTCGAAACTTTTCATATGGAATATATTGGATGCATGCGCGTTCAAAATGGTAAACTATTTGCCGAACTCACATGGTTCGAATGACGACAACTGATAGGTGGAATACATAGGTATATAATAAAAACATTATGCGACATGCACAGATTAACTGAACATTATTATATTTATTTTTTATCAGTGTGTGGTATGAACGGAATGCTAAATAATTCAACTTATATTCTTTTCAAACTGAGGTAATTATTTTAGGCATATATATGCGAAGCGCTCACCTATATATTCGCCAGGATCAAATTCGAGCACAACAGATTATTGCCTGATGAGCTAACGTCAACGCTTCATTTTGTGTAACTACTTATACGAATTCACAGATGTGGCATGTGAATGTTTTCGTTAATCTCGTTCCCAAGAGTTTAATAGCTAATTTGTAAGAACGACTTAATAACATGGACGCCAGGGGGCGGGCAGTTGTCCGTATACATCTTTATTGAACCCATTTGAACAATCTAGAAGTCACATTTTTTACCTTATCATCAACGCTATTTACGCAATTCAAGCAGAGACTAAAAAACATTGACCTTCATCTCCATTCTGAAATATTGCTGCAAAGTATTGAACCCGTATCAGAAAACATTTGTTAATAATTTGGATACTGTGCAACGAAGAGACGCACGCTTTGCAACAAAGACTACAAAGCCAGAAGTACTCCCAATATGCTCCTTCCACTTGAATTAGAAAAACTGAAAACACAACGATCAAAACATCAGCTCAAAATGGTCAATATAATATTAAACCACATTAAAGATATCAATCTAGCAATATATCTTATCACCAACAAATGTCATGCGGCGGTCTTACCACAGTACTAGATTTCCGCCGTACTCAGCATCAACGCGTTGGTACAAGAACAGTGGCTTTCCCCGCAGTATATCACGAAGGCACTCATAACAAGCCACGGTTGCTGAGGCCCACTCTTTAGCATTCTATAAAAGCGGGCTATCCAAAATTACCTCGTAAGGGGCCTTTTTTAAAGTTATAAATTTGTATCAAAATAAGGACAAGAGCTATGTCGGCGGGGTCCGGTCATGGTACCGCCACGATAGCCGACTCGGTCTGGACTTTATGCCGATGGTGCGAAAAGTTTCAGGCCTCTTCTATCACTATAACTTCTTACGTGTAACCTTTGCGGTATATATCCATATGCAGTGGCGCCGGAGCTGGGGCGGCAGGGGCGGCGACCGCCGCCCCAATATTTTCGGCAAAAAAGAAATTTCGACAAAGACCTTTTTTTTCATTTCAATACCCGTATATTTTAAAATACCTTTACCGTAAAGCAAGGTAATCACGCTTTCGCGTTTATGACACGTGTATTGTTGATTGTCATCACCCGCCCGCGGTAATTTACGTGTCAATTATGTCGTTAATTGATCGGTCTTTTTATTACGATAATCTTTTTATTCTTGTGGTACCTATATGGTTGCCGACCAGTGTTCAGTATTCAATGTAAAAATGACCTTGTGGTACCTGTATGGTTGCCGGTCAGTGTGAAAATTAAAAAACAACTATATAGACAAATTACCAGAATTGATTGCGATAGCGTTCACATTTGATTGTCCTGTGATATTATAGTTGTTTGTTTCATGCGATGTGGTAATATTGTTACTGTACATACATGTATAAAAATGCATCAAATACAAATGAATACTAGCATCTTAATTTGACTTTTATCATATGTTTAATCAGTATTGACGTTACATGATCCCTATTGTTGTGTCGCCTGCTTCAAAGTAGCTGCGACATATATAGATTACTTCTCCATCGTCTGTCTGTCTGTCACAACTTTTATCATTCAGAATATGCCTGAAATAGACGTGTATAAGGTCAGGTATCAGATATAAAAACGCACCAGCATGCGCCATTTGATGCTAACATAAAAAAAAACAAAAAAAAAACGGACCCCCACCAACGGGAGGGGGATATACCCTCCCATACCCACCCCCTCCGCCGTCCCAATGTCAATTTGCTTCCGACGCCTCTGATATGTCGCTTCTATTTTCTAACTATATATTTCCCTTACGCTATCTCACTTCTCGCGAACCGTCATATTCATTTCAATGCATGACATGATGACGAATAGATAAAGATGTAGATGTAAATTGTTAAGTAAAGCTACTTTTTAAGCGATAGCAATCCTCACTGTTTATTATCAATTTTAAATTGAGAGCGTTTGAAGTAAATCACTATCGATATATTTAAATATTTCTTTTAACGTATGAGCATAAAACATAATATGGAAGTCATCACTAATATTATTTGAATTTGATTGTCAGATTACGAATTCTGTGAAGTTGACTGGAACATACTTGATTATTTCTTCCGCGATTTACACATCCACAACGCAACTATTTCAACAGAAAAATGTTTTATGAAACGAATTATTAACAAAATAAATAAATATTATTTTGGTTTTGTGCTAGGTACTGTTATTCTCAAAGTCTCCATTTCATTTAATCATGCCAAGAAGCAGAAGTAAATCTCCAAAAAGAGGTAACTATTTTCAAACACTTTAAAGTATGCGTTTTTTAATTTAGTGATGATAGTGGAATAGTTTTCGGACAGCACTTTTTATTGATATTGTCAACTTGTGGTCGAACAAAATCTGAAGGTAACAGTATTCTCGATATAGGGATGACGTCACAAAAGGGGCAATAGACCAGTTCACGAGTGACGTCACGCGCACCTGCGTGTTTTT